>JAKKPZ010000446.1:0-35143 GCA_022814885.1 Ditylenchus destructor | reverse complement strand
GTGGTCGGGCGCGAAGCGCCCGACCTTCCCCCTTGGAATGTGAGGGAACTTAGAACATATACTCCCAAACAACCCTTACTCCAGAACAACAGCCGCTTGAGGGCCGAAGGCCCGAAATAGTCTCATGCTGCTCTACTCCCGAACAACCCAATCTGACCGCTGATGGCGGTGCGCGAAGCGATGACGAACCCAATCTCCCGCTGTGCACGCTAACCGCTTCCTAGCGAAGTGAGGGCCGCGAAGCGGCCCCACTTCGCTAGTACAGCGTATTGTGACTTTGGAAGCGTATTTGGACTTAGGCGAACAACTTAGGTTTAGGCTTAGGCTTAAGCTTAGACTTTATCTTAGGCTTAAGTGTAAGCTACAAAGCTTAAGTTTAAGAGCTAAAATGTTTAAGAGCTAAAAAGCTTAAGCAAAATCACTGTGTTTTCGTAAAACTCCAAGCTCCCCAATGTCCTTTCAAGTACAGCGTATTGTGACTTTGGAAAACGGTTGCGAAGGTTATGGCATTTTATTTTAAGCCATGTCTGAAATATCCTTAAGGCAAGATTCCAGAATGAGAAGGATTTGTTGGCTTGGTGCAGAATTTGTGCACACGTGTTTTATAAATTAATTGGTGAATCATACATGCATGTCATATTATATGACATGCATATTTGAGTCATCAATTAAGCTACAAAAGACGCAAATTAGGAGTAGGAAAATTAGAGTATGAAATTTAGGAGTCACACTTTTTGGGTCAGACACGTACGTGGATTATGCATACATGCGCATGTGCCGGGATGCAGTGGCGTAGCCAGGATTTTTTGGGGGGAGGAGGTAGGTTTTAGTGTAAATGGCCATTTTGGGGGGCCAAATTTTTGGGATTTGGTGGGGGGGGGGGGGGGTTCGGCCCCGCTTTTTAAAAATTTTCTGTGTAACAGTTTTTTAGCCAATTTTTGTCAAAATTTTTGGCGCTTTTTTTGCTATTTATAGATAAAACACTATTATGCGGCGAAAAAATGCGCCGTAGGCAAAATTTTTGAAAATTTGGCTGTCTCTTTAAAATTGACAAAAATTTATCACTGAAATAAATTGTAACATTGAAATTTTTCAATATTTACTGAAAATTGCACAAATTCGGCCCAAATTTTTGGAAAAAAAAATGCGACAAACTACAAAGGGAAGGAGAAAACAGCGCTTGAGGCGAAAATTTTTTGAAATATTAAGCTAGTTTGCCAAAAATTTCGCTTAGAAAACTAGTGTCCCGTTTTTCCCCATTTTTTTTTGGGGGGGGGGGGGTACGTACCCCCGGTACCCCCTCCCCCTTGGCTAGGCCAGTGACGAGATGATGCGAAAAGGAAAGTTGCTTACAAATACGAGCCAAGAAAATGTAACTGAGAAATGGGTTATTGCCAGCACTACTAAAGATGCTGAAGTAATTCTTTGCAACAATTTCAGAATATCACGGAAAACCAACGAAAATTCTCTCACATCAAAAAATTACTAATCATAATCACCATTTTCGGATCCGGCAATTTTCTCGGACAAGTGATGATTAACCGACGGACCGGCCAACAAAGAAGAAGAAAACCGAATTTACTCTTCTTTTCCTAAGCAAAATTTTTCTTGTGATGAAAGCATAAAATCGGACGTTTTATAACGATTCCATTTCACAAAGTCTATTTGTGCAAAAGATACTTACTCTCACAAACGAGAACCATCCACGGCCACGAATAAGGCACTGCGTCATGAGTTTGGCTCACATTTTGCGACAAATCCGGTTTTATAGGTGTGAAACCGCAAGAAGTGTGGCTTTGAAGCTTTTGAGAATGATCGCCAATAAACCAAATTCCAATCAATAACCAAAGAGAATAAAACATTCCACCGATCATAGCAGCGATATATGACGTTTTATGTGAATAATTCGTAGGAGATATCTAACTACAGTATTCTCTGTAATTACTACCCTGGAGGAGGTTTAATTCCGTACGGCGAAATCTATTTTTGTACCTTTTGAATTCTGATCCTTTAGCTAGCGATTTAATTTACTTCTTGACTATCATTCAGATATATCCCAAAGACAAAATTGTTTATGCAAATAAAATCTTACTGTCTCTAGATAATGTACTTATAGACAGGCTGAAAACTTTTCCTTATATGTATCCGAAAACTATTTTACAACCGAGCGCCCACTCGCTTACTCCTTACATTATATATAGACAATATATTTTTTTAAACTCTTTTTAATCTAGTATCGATCAAGTAGTATTGATCGAGCAAATGTTCGATCAATGTTTTATGGGTGTATCCACCCATCAAACTTTATATCCATTTTTGGAGCGTTTTTCGCTATGTTGGGCATAAATTTGATGTTACTCATCCTATTTCAACTTTTCTCGTGATTACAACACATTTTTCAGAAGTTTTCTACCCTTTCATTTTTTTACCGAAAAATTCACTTTTCCTGACACACTCATTTTTGACTATATTTAACTAAAAATCGCATCAGACACCCATGGTACCTTTGTAAAAGTTGTTCAGTTTATCGAATTCTAGATGACTGTACACTTTTTCGTACAAAAACTTTTTTTGAAATTTTTTCGAAAACCATAGGGTACCCCCTATGATGGATTTGGAAATAAAATTCGAAAATTGTTTTCTTAGAAAAAATATACATTCGGGTAGAATTCGATGTGCTCACGAACTATTACAAAGGTGACATATAGATAAATATAGCGAAAAATAATCAAAAATGAGTGTGTCTGAAAAATGTGCTTTTTCAGTTAAAAAATGAAAATTTATAAAAATTTGGTCCAGAGTATGTCAAGGGTTTGTGACTCGTAATTAATCTAAAATTTCCAGATCGCCGAGAGTAAAAATCACTATTTTATATATTGTATTGTGATCATCATAAACATTTAATAATGTTTGTAATATCTGCGAATTTTTTGCCTTCAATAATATTTCTACTAATGATTTTGAAAACCTACACGAAAGCTACTAAGGCCGCGATGAAATCATGCGGCAAAACTTGGCATAAACCTCATTTCACACCAGGAGTAAATGTCGAAAATATTCGTCCGCATTCCACGCCATGGACTGTTGCTTTCTGCGTACGCAAAGGTAAATTAAAATAACTTTGATAGCATGCCCAGAAAAGTGCCTGGAACATTTTTGGACAAAACGGTCCACGGCAACCCCCCCCCCCCCGGCGATCCCTCAGTTAATGTTGGCCTTTAAATAACGAAGAACTCTAAAGCGCCATTTTGTTTTGTGTAACAAAGTGGCGGTTTTTACGAAATGATATTCTATGAGTATTTTTTGCGGAAAATTATTATTTTTCGTCATTTTGAGTCAACCCGAATTCAGCTTTTATATCGCTGTTTACACGTGTTATATAGGTGGAAATTACTCAGCGCTAAATTGCCTGGAGCAGGGACAAGGATCTATTGTTGGAAAACGGTGGGTGCTCTCTTTTTCTCCACTGAGAGATCCGGGAACCAATACCATGGTCAAACAAAAGGAAATCGCATACATTAAAGCAGGGGCATTCAATCTTACGGCGAAGTAAGTTACATTGTACAAGCGTCGATATTAGTTTCGGAATATAAATTTAGTAATTTTTTAGAGAGCTCCAGTCAAACGTCTACAAGATTAAGGCCATTCACAGTCATCCAAGAGCTGGGTTTTTCAAGCACAAAGGTTATGATATTGCTCTTTACGAGGTAATGATATATACTACCGAAAGAGCATAAAAAAGAAGGGGAATTCCGCGGCCATTTTGCGTTGCGGATTGCGGATTGGGCCTGTTTTTGCCGCAATCCGCAATCTTTAAGCACCCCTAAGAATGGCCTCGGCCGTGCCCGATAGGGTGCGGCCGAGGAAGCCAAGCCCACTAAATTTTTCTTTTCTCCAAGCCCACTAAATTTTCGAAAAATTTTCGCCTGCGGCGCTATTTTTTCTTTAATTTTTCCTCCGTATCCCACATTTTTTCTAAATTTTTTTTGCCAGCGGCGAGATTTTATCCTGTATTTTTACTGCAATTTCCCTGTTGTAAAAATTTGTGAAGACGGAAAAATTGCGCCGCAGGAAAAACTTTTCAGAAATATTACGCTGTTTGCCAGAAAATTTTTCTAGCAGAGTTAATTTTTCATTGAAAATTGACTATTTTTCCAAATTTCTAAAAATTTTCGCCTGCGGCGCTGTTTTTGCTTCTTAATCCATTGATTTTGAACTTTTCGTATTGATTTTGTAGTAATTTAACGCATTTAATTGAATAAAAATTGATCATATGCTGTTAAATACTATAAATTGGCAAAATCTGGAAAAAAATAGAAAAAATGACAAAAAAAATTGAAAAATTGCGGTTTGCGGATTGCGGGAATTGCGGCAATTTTGGCGTTGCGGATTGCGGATTACGCAATTTTAATTTCGTTGCGGATTGCGGATTGCGTTTTGCGGATTGGGAAATGAAAGAGGGGGAAATGATTTCAGGAGGGGGTAGTAATTACAGGGTATACGGTAGTTAGAAATACTATGTTGTAATTCAGTTTTTCACTCATAAGTGCATGCGGTGGCGCATGGTGATTACCCATCCCCCGTGATTACCTTCCTCTCCACGCTCGCCATTTCGCCATAACGTTTTTCTGGAACATTCTAGAAGAATGAGTAATGGGTTAAATCTGAGCTAAGACACTGTGCTACCGATCGGTTATGCACTGCCGCATCTCGATTCAAGATTCTCGAGATTCAAGTATTCGCGTCTCAAATTCTTGAATTTTTTGAAAATTCGAGAGTAGAGAGCCAAGAAGAGTTGAATCTCGAGAATCTTGTATCGAGACGCGGCACGCAATATAACGATTGTGGGAGGGAGTAACCACCGCCCTCTCATGAGGTATGAGAAGATTGCGTCCACTTATGTGTGAAAAACATCTCAGAATCATAACAAAAATCGCAAACAAACAAATTGCAATTTTATATTTAGTTAGAAACCGACGTCGAATTTACCGATTGTGTGCAACCAATTTGCCTACCAGAAGACGATAAATGGTTAAAGCGAGTTAATGGCACAGTCATTCACGTTATTGGATGGAACCATTATAAACTAACCATGAATCCAGCACTCCAGCAGTCTTACGCAACTGTTATTAACTGGAATTTGTTACCAAGAGTGTATTTTTCTGTCACCAAACCTCTGCACTATAAAGTAAGTTCTATACAAGACATATTGGGTAAACCCATTAATTCCGCACAAAAAACTCAGAGCGCCAACGGGCGCCAAAATGAGCGTTTTATTTATTTTTATTTTGCAATAAATATTAAAGGGTCAATAACACTGACATAGTATTATTCGGTAAATACAATAAAGCGAAAAACAATGAATATATATTGTTTGAATAATTATTTTTGATTCGAGGGGTTACAAGGAATCTTGAGTCAATATGCTGGAACCCCTCCATAGTAAATCGAGCCCACTGAATCCAAATCCGGCATCAGATTTAAACTTTGATCTTTGGTTTTCGAACTTTTCCCTTTAAATTTTGGATTTTTCCAGGTTTTAAAGGAAAAAGTTCAAAAAATGGCCGCTTTAAAAGTTTTTCCAAATTATATATATCCATAATATGGATGTCTTGGGCGATTTGCGAAAAAATCTTACTTCGTCAAATTTCTCGAAATTACTCTTTCTTCATCATAATTTGTTGATCTGTGGCTTCAAAGCATATGAATAAATTTTTGTTACACATAATAAGCGCAATAAAAACTTGCAAACAACTGGCAGAAAATGCAAAAAAATGACAAAAAATTTTGAAAAATTGCCTTAGAAAAATATTCCTCCAGCTCGAAACTCGAAACTCGCTCGAAACTCGGTATTTTTGGTAACTCGAAACTCGAAATTTTTTTGCCAACTCGAAACTCGAATCGGAAAAGCCCAAACTCGCACATTCCTGATCCATATTATATATAGTAGAACCGTCTAGAACTAGGATCGAAAAGGTTAGTAAAAACATTTCAACAAAATGTATCACAAATAGGTTTTTAAAACTTCAAACATAATTTTCTGTAATCATTCTTTCGTAACAGACCCAAACATATACTAGGTAAATAATTTAATATTAGGTAAATAAACAAAATAACTTTTACTAATTTATAAGAGTGAGGCGCCCAGGCTTCGCTTCAAAATCAGAAGTCAACGCCCTCTTATCCTGCAAACGGAAAATATTACAACATTACAACTAATGTTGAGCCGTAAAGACCCGATCGAATTAGGTGCCATTCGACAGCCCTTGGCAAGCCATTTTGAATGACACCTCTCGCCCGGATCCTTGCAGTGCAGCGTTATTTGTGAGCGTGGGAAAACCCTGGATTTTCAGAAGAGCGGGTTTATAGAACTCTGGTTGCGCTGCAGAGATCCAAGCTAGCAAAGTGTCAGTTGACAGCAGTCGCCGAGCTCTGTCGAGTGACATAGTGGAGGGGCTATGTTACTAACATGTAATCTGTAATATTACATGTAATTTTGTCACCTAAGGTGGCGAATTACAAAATTAGGTAGGTAAAAATGCAATATTAAGGCTAGTAACATTACTATTAAAAATATTGATTAATAACTAGGAATAGTAACCAATATGAAAAAATGCAAGGTTACAATTACAGTCAAACTTGGGTATAGTCGAGGCGCGTCTTTCGTTTCTCTAGACCTCGACTTTAAGCCAGGTTCCATTATATTTCATAATTGTGATTTTACCGTCTGCTGCACGCTCTTAGTTTATTTCTATGCGTTTGAAAGAAAAGCCATTGTCCAGACAACAGTGACATGCGTCTGAAACTAACCATAGCCATCATTTCTACGATAGCTATACACCCACTGAAATGATGGCTATTAGCCATAACAAACAAGGAGGCGATTAGTTCAAACGCTCTCTTCAAACGCGCCTACAAAATAATGAGCAAATAATGTTTTGCCAAAGAGAGAAAAGGATGACTATAATTTATTTGAGTCATTTATTTTATAGTCATCCTTTTTCTCTCTTTGGCAAAACATTATTTACTCATTATTTTGTAGGCGCGTTTGAAGAGAGCGTTTGAACTAAACGCCTCCTTGTTTGTTATGGCTAATTTAGTTAGTTTCAGACGCGAGTCATTGTTGACTGGACAATGGCTTTTCTCTCAAACTCAGAGAAATAAATAATTTTTTGTTCAGAAAATTAATTTCAGATGATTTCTGGCGCTCAATTAGTAAACAACAGAAACGGAACTTGGTTTCAATATGGAATATTTGCTGGCTCATTTATCTATAATCACCAATACTATGGTAAATAATTTTTTAATGACGGAGTTTAAAATGAATGGCTGTAACAAATACTGTAGAGGGTGGGGCTAAAAACAAGGAATACGGTAACTTGCTTACGTGGGATTACAAACTTCTCCTATATAACTTCTCCGTCTACGACGTGTATTATATACAGGTATAATAGCGGGATGTTACTTCCCGGGTTATGCGTAAAACGGTACCGTCAAAAACGGTACTGTTTTTCTGTAGTTTTAGCTTTTGTGGGACTTAGCTTGGATTTCAACTTGCAGGGCTCGATTTAGGGGTAGGTACAGACATCAAGATCGGGGAGACTCGGAAACGAGTTGGTACCGTTGTCGCGGTACATCTTTTATTTATAACCACTTCACGGCCCGTAAACTACGTAAAAACTAACCATTGTTTCTATTATCCTTTATGCCGTAGCAGAGTGAAAATGCGCCCTTTTGGGCTCACATGAGTGAAAGGAAGCAGAGTCTGTGACACACATTAGGGTACACGCCAGATAGGAACGCCAGATAGCGAAAGATACATTATGTTGCGGGGTTGAAAATTCCATCGGATTCGTCCCAAAAACAACCTGCGGTAATCAATATCAGGACATGAGCACATCAGAAAGCCCGAAAGTTGATGTACCGTACCCCGTGTCTTGCATTTTTGTACCGGGGTAAAATATAAACCATCCTCTAAGCCGAGTAAAGTACATAATATGGCAACATTATTTCAGCGATTCCGGGCCAAAAACGGGGCTTACTGAAGCGGACAGATACACAAGCTTTACTTGGCCATTAGGGTGATTAGATAATGCGTACGCTCCTACACAGAAATAAAATTGATACCATATAGTATATGAGTGCTATCTCACGGCGTATCTCACGATCCGGTCATGATAGCCCTCGGCATGTTACAGGGAAAAATTTCTTAGTTCCACACGGTTACGGTCGAGTAATACTTCAATCGACAGCTCTCCAACAGCAAAAAAAAGAGCTATCACCAGGCGTAACCTGGAGGGGCTACCTGAGTTATGGGCAGGTCAAATCCCGAAAATAGCTTATATAAGCCACCTACAACCCTATCGAAAGCGCACAACCCCACCAGAATGATAATGTCCTACAAAATGGATTCCGGAAGGGAATCCCACTTACCAGGGAGGTACCCAAAGTGTCATTTTTCACTAATGGAGGTGGCATTTTTTCTTGCTAATTTTCGAGGACACCCTCCACAAAGCTTAAGTTCCCACTTTCCCAGCCGATTTGATGTTTCTAATCAAAAAGGCAATACCTCAAAATCTGGAGGCAGAGAGAGATAATTAGAGACAGACGAAATAGTGTGGAAGGGCGCGTGGCTAGACAATGAGAGAAAGAAACAGAGAGCCGGGCGCACAATGGGAGTTGTTGACAACAAAGCAGACGGGCTGTTTACCATTAAAAAAAGAGAACGGACGGCCTGTTTACGCTCTCGCTTTCTATAACTGTCTAGCAACGCTCTCTCCTACACACTATTTCGTCATCTTTGACTGTCTGGGTGTATATTTTCGACCATTTGCCTTTGTTGAATAGAAACATCAAATCGGCTAGGGGGAACTTAAGCTTTGTAGAGGGTGTCCTTCAAAATAAGCGAGAAAAAAATGACACCTTCATTAGTGAAAAAAATGATACCTTGGATTAGCGAGTATTAACTAAGCTCGTCTTTCAGGTAATTTCGGTCGGGTTGGAAGCTTCTGTGCTTGGATTAAAAGCATGTCGCGGAATGAAGTCCAATGTCAGCCTGAGTGATCAAATAAAAACGTTCACATTATGTTAGCTTTTGTATGACCGTTATATATAGGGAGGGGATTTTTAGGTGATTACCTAAAAAAACCTAAAATGCGATTTTTGCCAAAATTTTAGGTGATCACCTAAAATGACCCAACATCACCTAAAATCACCTATAATGGCAATTTTTTTCATTAATTAAGCTCAAAATTTCAAAATTTTCAATAAAACTCCGAAAAATCTGCAAAAAAATTTTTTTAAATTTTTTGGAAAAATTTTTTGAAAAATTTTTTTCGGAAATTTTTTGGAAATTTTTCGAAAAAATTTATTGAAAATTTAGAAATTTTTTTTGAAAATTGATTGAAAATTGATTTTTAACGCAGTTTTAGGCGCAAAGAAAGTGTAATAAAAGAAATATGACGAAAATTTTTGATTATTGTGACCAAAAAGCTTCACCTATTTTCACCTTTTTCACCTATTTTATCACCTATTTTGCCATTTTTCATCACCTTTTTAGGTACCTAAAATGGCACTTTTCATCACCTAAAAATCCTCTCCCTAGTTATATAACTACATATTGAATTTGCTAATAAAGATTGGGCATTATTCGATAGTCAAAAAATTTTTCGCTACATTTACTAGTTACCATCATAACAACATAGATTTCGTCGTGTATGAAGAACAGTGCGACTACAACATCAAATGCTTGGACATTACAAAATCGATACTAAATTGAAGAATGCGTCCGAAACACATATCAACCTGACCTTCAACATAACGCAACAAATTTATCTATTTTAGTCAAGCTGAGGATTTTCCGGACATGAAAATTGCCATTTTCGGACACACTTCCGGACATTAAAAAAGCCATTTTCGGACACAAAATCGGACATTTTCGGTCAAGTAAAATTGCTAAATCAATAGGGGGAACCCTATTGATTTTTTTTTGTATATTTGATCCCATTCATTTCGCAATTTAGAACATTCGCCGATTCGAGATGAAGCTAACAATTCTATTCGTGTTCCTCGGCGTGATGTGTGTGGTCGATATTGTCGCCGGAGGTGGGTTCTGGTTTGAATTGTGCCCGATAGCATTGTTTGTTTCCTAAGACGGATATTTGGCTGACCAATGACATAAAAAAGGATCTGTTTATTTCAAGTTAGGATAATACTAAGCCAGGACACCCTTCGAGGTGTCAGTTAAAGAGTTTGGAATAAAAATAATTTTTAGGTACACTCAAGATTGAGGTGCGCGAGCAGGCCGGAGTGCAGGGACAGTTCGTATCGCTTCCATTCCCGAGCAAGGGTACTTCACCCATAAAGGTTTCTCATAAGGATATCGTGAACGCATTCAAGACTGGACCTTTGGCAAATGTGGTGGCCGGAGGTAAAAAAGTGGGAGATCACTTCAAAAGTATGTATTTGAAATACAGCAACAAAGCGCAGAGAGGTGTGTCGAGCCCGATAGGGGAAAATTTTCACGAGGGGATGCAATCATACCTGTATAACATAGCGGAAGTGGTGGTGTTTATGTATGAGCGAAATGCGGCGGCGATAGAAATCGACGATAGTACTGTGGATTATTGAACTTTTAAGTATTCGAGAAGAGACTGATCAAAAAACATAAATAGATAATCGGATATGTTCTTTGTCACTGACCAATGATTACTTTTTGTTTCGGTTTGGAAAATAAAGCACAATGGGAGTTGTCACATATTTATTAATTTTATGAAAACAATTATATTGGGCCATTTCAGTAGAAAGTGCGTTTTCGATTTGTAATCATTTTCTGTCTGAATTGCGTTAAAATTACGCTTTCATTTCATTATATCTTAGTTTCTTCTTTCACATTTTTTATAATATGCGGCTAAGCTTGACTGATTGACCGACGCGCTTAAGACCCCACATTATGTCAGAGTGCTAGAGAATTTTCCGAAATTCATAGTTTCGGGATTCCAACCCAAATTTCTGGCACTTGGGGTTTTTCAGATACGGGGAATCCGAATCTGAGGTCGGATTTGACCCGATGTGAATAGATGTCTTATTACATCACTATCGTTGATTAATAATATAGCATTTGTAAATTTGATTCCATAATTTAGAACGTTCGCAATTTCGAGATGAAGCTAACAATTCTGTTCGTATTCCTCAGCGCGCTGTGTGTGGTCGTTCTGGTCGCCGGAGACGGAGGTGGGTTTCTGTTTGAATTGTTTCTGAAAGTATTGCATTTTCGAGCCGCAAACTTTCACAGCTTCATATATTTTCAAATTGAAGCGAATAATTTAATGAGCGGCTAGCATTTCTGACAAATCCAGAAAATTAGAAATTACGATTTTGTAGCTAATATTAGATAATTTTTACACGCAAATATTTTATTGCCGTAGTGAAATCATTGTCAATAGTGAAACAACAAAACTGCTGCAAATTCGAAAGCGTGTAAAGTAAAACCTACCTGTAAAAATTAGAGATCGAGTACAACCGTGATGACTACTTGGTTTCATAAGGTTATGTCATTTTTATTGTTTTTTGTTGAATAAGACAGTCTTAAAAAAGCGCCCTTTTTATGACTTAACCTAGTAACTATTTTGTATGAATAAAGCTTTATTTTATTTCCTAAATTTTTATTCATAAAATTTTTAATTGGCACTATACTTAACGCAGGGTTGCCATAGACTCGGCTCCATAGACATATTGCCATAGACATATGGCAACCCTGACTTAACGTAAGATCAAACATAAGGAAAGTGGAAGCTATTTACTCAATGTGTTCCTATGATCGAGTGCTAAGGAGTTGCCCAACCGTGCGAGCGTTTCAGGTTCGGTTCCGCGCCGGAGAAAACATTTTTCAGCGGGAGATTTGTTGTATCCGGGGTTTTCACAAAATTCTGCTTAAATAAAGCGGCCGAACGAAGCTTGAAAGGGGAACGATAATTGAAAAGTCACTCAGTGTTTGAAAAAGTCTCAAACGGTTTTCCACTAAATTAAATTTTTAGATGAATACAAACATGAATACAAAACTCTCAAGATTGAGGTGCGCGAGCAGGCCGGAGTGCAGGGACAGTTCGTATCGCTTCCATTCCCGAGCAAGGGTACTTCACCCATAAAGGTTTCTCATAAGGATATCGTGAACGCATTCAAGACTGGACCTTTGGCAAATGTCGAGGCCGGAGGTAAAAAAGTGGGGGATCACTTCAAAAGTATGTATTTGAAATGGAGCGACAGAGCAAATATAGGCGGCTCGAGGTCGTTAGGAACAACCTTTCACGAAGGAGTGGAAGAGAAGAAAAAAGAAGCGAAAGAACACTTGTATAACATAGGGGAAATGGTGGTGTTTATGTATGAGCGAACTCCGGAGGAGAAAGAAATTATTGAACTTTAAGTATTCGAGAAGAGACTGATCAAAAAACATAAATAGATAACCGTATATGTTCTTTGTCATTGACCAATGATTACTTTATGTTTCGGTTTGGGGAAATAAAGCACAATGGGATTTGTCGCATATTTATTAGCTTTTGAGGTAAAAAAAATTTCATAAATCTCACTAAGTATTTTACTCAATGTTTACTATTTACACAAACAACCAATCTTAAACATTCAAATATCATATGTCTTACCACGGAAAATCTTTTCAATTGCTTCTTCTTCAAAATCTATAATCGTGGTCTAATTTCTTAATGATATAAATCTGAACCAATCTATACTACATAAATACTAAATAAATTGTCTTACATTTTTGTTTGTGTATTATGTGTATTTCCTCAACTTCCCTTAAGAATGCTCTTACTTTAAATCAGCGTAGGCATCTACTGACGATGACCCGACCTACGTAGAATCATCTTGGTTCTAACCGTATAGACTGAGGGTCGAAACGGTTAGATAACCATTTACCTTTTACATCATTCTTTCGCATTCATTGTTATTAATAATTTCAATTGTAACTCATAAATTATATTTACTCAAAAATTCTAATACACAACTTTCAGTAATAATTTGCAACATCTGTTTGTTTAGTAAATGATTCCTTGATATTTTTTGTTATAAGCCTTCTATTTGTTCGGGAGTCTAAATTTCTCAGACGTCCTTTACAGTCGGGCCTGCGGCCCTCACTGTAAAGGACTTTGTAAACTTTAGAAGGCTGCGTCCGCGCTCGACGCCCTCGCCGCGCTCGGGCGCTCGACTTCTTAAGTCTCTCTCTCTCTTAAGTCTCTCTCCTTCTTAAGTCCCTTCTAAAGGTCCCTCCAAAAATTTGTAGTTTGTAGTCGAAAAGCTTGACAGACAGAGAAAATTGGTTTCGGCCCTCAAAAACGCATTAAAAAATCAGTTTTGTCTGATTTTGTCTAAATTTTGGTCTATAAATTGGTCTAAAAACTGGTTCAAGGTAACAATTCAAATTCGGATTCTCCGAACCAATACTATATGCACAGGACTGCGAAATTGATAGATCTTTCTAGAAGAAAACGCCCTCGCATAAAGAAATCGAAGTAAAGTTCAATGCAAAGGACTGCGAAATTGATAGATCTTTCTAGAAGAAAACGCCCTCGCATAAAGGAATCGACGTAAAGTTCAATGCATAGGTCTGCAAAATTGATAGATCTTTCTAGAAGAAAACGCCCTCGCATAAAGAAATCGACGTAAAGTTCAATGCATAGGACTGCAAAATTGATAGATCTTTCTAGAAGAAAACGCCCTCGCATAAAGGAATCGACGATATATATGTATATTTGTATTATATATGGATTTTTGTGACAAATACACACCTAGTTGTGTTCAAGTCGGCCGGGTGCCGATTGACATTCTTTTGGGTAGGGGTAAGATTAAAGAGTTTATAGTATCACTTACAGGTGAAAATGTTTAAAATAAGATATCGTAATCAAATTGTTTATAATGCTCCAGAAATTCCACAAAATATGCATTGTCAAATATACAACAATCTAGTCAGTTTATTTTCAATCGATTACCGCATCAATCATTTAAAAATGAATGGATCTGATCAGTCATTGATCTTAAAAATTCCAGGTAACATCTTTATCCGCGTTTTTCATTCTGGCGACAATTTTCGGCTCGCTTCCACACTTGATATTGTAAGGAGGATTTCCTAGAATTTCTCCGGCTTTTATCGGGCGTTCTTTTCCTTCTTTGTTGATGTACTTGAAAACCATTTCACCCGTTATCTTCTTTCCTTCATTCCGGGCAACTTGAACATTGGTCAGCTTTTTTATTTGTTCCACGTCTGCTTTGTGGGGATTCAGGATCAATTGTATGTCAACTCCTTGCTCGTATTCTGGCAGATGCGCTCTACTTGGAGGAAAAAGGAGTATCAAAAAGAGGCAAGCTTCGTGCATATTGGGCGTGGTCAACGTTTCACTCTCGAAAATGTCTGTAATGATCCTGAAATGGATTCCAGCGAATCGCACCAAGACCGACGGGAGTTCTTCATTGGGATCCTTGCCTGGCCAATAATGAACCCAATACGGTTTTACCACCTGGTCATCCGGTTTTTCTTGTTCAACCCACAGAAAGTAAATATGTACTTTGAACAGAACCGATATTATATGGTAGACATCGTTGTTGCTCTCTGGATAGCCGTCTACGTCCAGCCCGTTATCCGTAATAAACTTTTCCGCAGTTGTGCCTGTGCCGTTGAATTTGTGATGGTTTTCCCTGACAAATCTGGTAACAGCTTCTTTTATTTTCATATAATTGTCTTCGTGTCCCGTTATCCAATAGGCCATAGCGCGCCAGAAACAGTTTCCTTCTCCAATCACATCTCTTTCTTTTGTCCCAAGATACTTTGTGGAGATTGTTTTGAGGTGTTTCCCTCGGTTTGCCTTGAGAGGTTTCTTATACAGGTCGTAGTCTATTGGACCCCGATTTTCTTTTGGAATGTCACATTGTTCTACGCACCAATGTTCTTGCTGTTCGGGAGAAGGATGGTTGATTACGATCAAGAACGCTGCAAATGCGTCAAAATGGTGAAAATACTATTTACCTACGCACATTGAATCGAGCAAGAATTTTCGCTTCGCGCACCGTCAGAGTTAGGTTGTTCGGGAGTAGAGCAGCATGAGACTATTTCGGGCCTTCGGCCCTCAAGCAGCTGTTGTTCGGGAGCGGCTTGGGACTCCCTACGGGAGTCAGATTTAAAATTTTGTGTACGTGTATCCCTATGTTCTAAGTTACCTCACATTCCAAGGGAGAAAGTCGGGCGCTCAGAGCCCGACCACAGGACTGGCTCGCCGCCTCCGGCGTCTCGCATATATGGTTAGGGTGAGGTCGACAGTCGCGGCCTTCGGCCGCTCCTTCTGACTAATTTGTTGTCTTTGACTGATTTGTGAAATAAGCACCCCTAAGAATCGACTTTCCTAAAATTTTGGAATACCGACAAAAATTATGGTCAATTTAGCTAAATTTTAGCTAAATTTTGTCTAAATTTGTCTACATTTTAGCTATATTTTGACCTCAAATTCGGATTCCCCGCTAAAAGTTACCCTAATTAGTAGGGCTAGGATTTTTAGGTGCGCACCTAAAAAAACCTAAAATAGTTTTTTTTAGGTGGGGCACCTAAAAACACCTAAAATGGGCTTCTTCACCTATTTTAGGTTTTTGCACCTAAAATGGCCTTTTCCGAAGATTTTTTGTATAATTTGTCCCATTTCGACAAATTTTCTCAAATTTTTTTGAATTTTTCTGAATTTTTTCGAAATTTTTCGAAGATTTTTACAGTTTTTTTGCACGTTGTCTTGATGTAATTATGCAGGTTCAATTGTAATAATGTCGTATTTATCTGCGAAAATGTAGTTTACTATTTCGTTAAGATTCGATTTTAAGATTAGACCATTCAAGAGCAAACACTGTGTGGCCTTGGCTTGTGTCCGATTTCTTTTTAGTTGTTTTGTAATCTTTTCTTTTTAAATGTTCTGCTTTGTTGTATTTAAAAATTTTGTTTCATCCAAATCTTATTTAAGCAATGCCGCCGGCAAAGCCAAAACATCACTTGATTCGCGATTGGATTAAACCATTTCCAGAAGGAATTTACAGATAATTTTTTGCCAGCCATGCGGAAAAATGGTTTTAAGAAAACCGTTCGCAGCTTTTATAACATTCCTAAATTTCCAGATACAATGTTCAATCAAGTAACATTTGACGCAACACAATGAGTCAGACAATCACAGCGAAAATTTTGAGCGTTTCCGGAAGACTGCCACTAGACAGCAGTTTCTCGCTTTTTCGCAAACTGAAAATGTCGATCCGTTTTCCAAGGACTTATGCAATGCTCTTGTTGGCGCCAATATTCCATTCTACAAGGTTAACAATCCAAGCTTCAATGACTTTCTATCAAAATACTGCAACCGCTCTGTGCCGGTTGAGTCGACTTTACGCAAGAACTATTTGAAAGTGTGCTATGAATTTTGTTAAATTGGAAATGTACATTATATGCAATTATGAAACTCGTGAATAAAAGGTTCAAATGCAATAAAATTAGTGTCTTTTTTTTTGCAAAAATGTTTAAAATAGCTAATAATAGCATAAAAACACAAAAAACGATCGTTTTGGGCCATTTTTGTGCCAAAAACCATGAAAACCTAAAATACCTTTTTTTAGGTATTTGGCACCTATTTTGGACTTTTAGCGCACCTTTTTAGGTACCTAAAACGAGATTTAGCGCACCTAAAAATCCGAGCCCTACTAATTAGCTACATTTAAAAAATAATGCACTTCCCAAAAATCCCAGCAGACGCCAAATCCGAGGAAACGCCTCACAAACGTTGAGTCGAGCGAGAATTTTTGTGGTTATATTTTTGGCAGGGTCTTTCTAGAAGAAAACGCCCTCGCATAAAGGAATCGAAGTAAAGTTCAATGGAGAGTCTGCAAAATTGATAGATCTTTCTAGAAGAAAACGCAAGTCAAATGTGTGTTTGAATGTGTGAGTCAAATGTTTGGTTGAATGTGTGAGAGATGACAATATGTCAAGATTTGATGTTAGTGCCCTAGGCCCCTGGTTTGAAAGAACAGGCAAACATTTTTCAGTTATATTTTTGGCAGGGTTAAAAATGCACGGATTTATATAACAGTAAACTCGACAGCTTAAATTGAGTACGGTTTTCATAGTTTAACCAAAACGTTTAACCAAGCCTTTAAAAAGTCATCATCACTTTAGATATTTTAGCGAATTTTTTTTTAAAAGTTTCGGATTTTGACGAAAACTTTTTTGACAGTTCTGTTAACCGAAAATTCGGAAAACTGAAATCGGATAATCGAAAAAATTTGGGTAATATAAAGTTAAAGGGGAAAATCGTCAGGACCGGCGCCAGAGGCGCACTATATCGGGGGTTTACTGTAAATAACAGTAAACTTGACAGCTTAAAATTTTTATAGTTTATCCAAAACGGAACCCTTAAAAAGGTCGTTATAACGGCTAATAAATTAGCCGTGTTCGATGTTTTGGTGAATTTGTAAAAAAGATTCGAATTTTGACGGAAAAGTTTTTAGACAGGTATGTGAACTAAAATGTTGGATGATTGAAATCGGATTCGGATAATCGAAAAATTTGGATAACCTAAAATTTTATGCGGAAATATACTAAAAGTCATATGATCCGGGCCATTCTTTAGGACCACCGACGGATTCGGATATTCAAGGATGGGTTGAATACACATTGAAATATGACCAACGAGTTGGGTAAACATTTTTCTAAAAACACATACCATCCTTTCCTGAATGTACTCCGCCATATGCTATTCGTTTAACATCAGATGAATGAACAATGGATTGTAGTGCTGATAGAACGAAAGCAAATAACAGTTTTTTCATAACTCTTGAATTAAGAGTTTGTTGGATTTACGGAGTATTTCGATGCGCTGAACACGAATCTGTAATAATTCTTTTGATATATTAGTAATTGGAAAACGATTTTCAGCAAAAATGACAAACAAATATTAGGTACATTTTAGCTAAATTTTGTCTAAATTTAGTCTAAATTTGGTACATTTTAGCTTAATTTAGTCTAAATTTGGTACATTTTAACTTAATTTAGTCTAAATTTGGTACATTTTAGCTAAATTTTGTCTAAATTTGTCTACATTTTAGCTTAATTTCGCCCTCAAATTCGGATTCCCCGCTAAAAGTTACCCTAATTAGCCAACTTTATAGATTAAGCACCCCTAAGAATGCACTTCCCAAAAATCCCAGGTGACGCCATGTCCCACCTGACGCCTGACAGCTTTAACTTACTATAAGGATTGGAAACCGATTTTCAGCAAAAATGACTCATTTTGACATAAAAGTAAACTTTTTTGTCTTTTCCCAAAAATACCACTTTTTATGCGACCTGAATAAAACTTTTTATGGCGAATAGAACAATTTTGAATGTAATTTTTTTCCTATGCAAGGGCAACCTTCGTTTTCAGAGTGGGTTTCATTTGAGTCTGCTTTTTTAACCTCCAAGTTCACTCACTAGTGAGCCGGAAAATTTTATTATTTTTCCTGAATCTACACCTCTTTTTTGAAAAAAACCATTTTTTTAACCAAAAATGTAATTTTTACGAAATTTGAATCTACTGGAAAAAAGCCACTCTAAATGGCACCCGTACAACTGCCACCCGACAGCTGCCACCCCGACAGCTGCCACCCGAGACAACTGCCACCCCGAGGGAAAAACGACAACTGCCACCCCGACAGCTGCCACCCGAGACAACTGCCACCCCGACAGCTGCCACCCGAGACAACTGCCACCCCGACAGCTGCCACCCGAGACAACTGCCACCCCGACAGCTGCCACCCGAGACAACTGCCACCTCGACAGCTGCCACCCGCGACAACTGCCACCTCGACAGCTGCCACCCGCGACAGGATTCAATACTGTTGGTAGTTCGTGGTAGATCAGTGATTGTAATTTCTCGGGTATTCCAAAGGGCACGATTAAACAGTGCTGGTTTCTCATCGGTGCCAATCCAAGTTTTTCGCATATAACGGATAAATTTCTCATGAGGTTCTGTGGTGCCATATACATCAATGAGCGTTTCTCCCAAATGTTCAAAGTATGAGATAACTTTGACAACAGGACAGAATGAGAATTCCACTAAATAGAAAGCACAAAATGGAAAGTGCAGAAAGGGCACGCAGTAGTAAGTTGGTACAAGCTGGTACGTCATTGAGCGCTGCTCGTAGATTTAATCATCTTTTCTGTGTGTTATCTCAACGCTACTTCCATGTTATCCTTTTCTAGAACTTTATGAGTCAATGTATCATTTTTTATATTCATCTGAAGTGTGTTTCTTAATTTTGTTGGGGTGGGTGTTGTCGCGGGTGGGAGTTGTCGTTTTTCCTTTGGGGTGGCAGCTGTCGCGGGTGGCAGTTGTCGGGGTGGCAGTAGTCGTTTTTCCTTTGGGGTGGCAGCTGTCGCGGGTGGCAGTTGTCGAGGTGGCAGTTGTCTTTTTTCCTTTGGGGTGGCAGCTGTCGCGGGTGGCAGTTGTCGGGGTGGCAGTTGTCGTTTTTACCTTGGGGTGGCAGTAGTCGTTTTTCCTTTGGGGTGGCAGCTGTCGCGGGTGGCAGTTGTCGGGGTGGCAGTTGTCGTTTTACCTTAGGGGTGGCAGCTGTCGGGGTGGCAGCTGTCGGGTGGCAGTTGTCCCGGCCCCCTCTAAATAACCTAAATTTACGATACAAAACAAAAAAGAACAAACATTCACTCATAGAACCCCTAAAAAAACGTTTTTCGATTTTGGCGCGAATTCAAATATCCAAATTTCAAGTCTGATTTCAAATTCTGATTCAGTATATCCGAAAATCCCAGTATAAATTGACAAATTGATATTTCAAAATCGGTCATGGTAGGGGACACACAAATAATTAGGCGACAGAAAAATGGGATTGAAAATAAAATTTGCTAAGAAATTATTAGACATATATACCGCATATATTTTAAATAAATCTGGCAATCGACGAAAATAAAATTTGAGCGGAAGTACCCAAAAAAATTCTGCAAAATTTTGCAAAGTATTGTGCATCGGTATATGGTCCGATGCTCTGAACTACAGCGCTCACTTTCTTTATAACTGTCTATGAGAACTAGAGAGCATCTTCTCGTGATGAAATGAAAAAGATACTATTACGCTGTCGAGTGCTGATCTAACGGTTACCGAGCAGCTGGGGAAGGGGTATAAAAAATTGAAATTTGAATTTCAAACTAACGCCAAAGGGATAAACAACCCTGGCTCTTTATGAATATATGTCAGGCTCAGAATATATATGGTCAGGCTCCTAGAGCCATTAATTTGCGTTCTGTGTCAATTCTATTGTATTTGTGTCAATTCTATGCCATGCCTCTGGTCCAATTATCTACAGTCGGTAACTCCTCTTGCTCTAATATACTTGAGCGGAGTCAGTACGCCAGGTAGAATCTTCCACATGCCTCTTCGGAGTTATCGGAGCTCTAATCTTGGACAGGTGTAGAAGAAAACATATTATCATTTCTTATCTATCTATTAATCCTAAGCATTGAGAAGGTCCCCAAAAACATATCTTTTTATATTCATCACAATCATATCTTTTATTCTACTGGCTACCTGGTTCTTAGAGGGGGAGATGTTGTGAGAGGCGCTTCAACGTTTAAAGCTTCACCGTCCCGAGACGATATCTTCACTTATGCTCTGTATATAAGATACGCAGTCATTACTTGTGTAGACTACTCTCCGCAGACTATCATATTATTTGTTGTCTTGTTACTCAATAAATCTTCGTTGTTACCGCTCTCATTTGGTACACAAAATAAGTTGGGTCTCAACATAACATAAGGGCATACTTTTAGGCTTGTGCAAGACATACCAGGAGAGAACCGAAAATCGCGGACTGAGATTTTTAAATTTTGAATTTTGCCGCTCGTTGGCGATTCGTTTCTCTTATATTTTTAGCAAACGGAAGTGAGATAAAGCGAGATTATTGGCTTTGTTTCAGCTTTATTTTGATTATGTAACATATTTAGATGTCTCAATATCGTTTTTAACACCTTAAAAATAATCGAGAATGCTTTATCTCACTTCCGTTTGCTAAAAAATATAAGAGAAACGAATCGCCAACGAACGGCAAAATTCAAAATTTAAAAATCTCAGTCCGCGATTTTCGGTTCTCTCCTGGTAGTTAGGCTAAAGCTCCAGAAGAACTCTTTTATTTTTGTTTGATTTTGTCTAAATTTTGGTCTATAAATTGGTCTAAAAACTTATAGTTTTGGCGGGAAACATAAAATTGGCTGTAATTACGCAAGCGAATTTTTTTGCTAGGAGGACGCCTCTTACAGGGCCGGACCATTTCCGCAAAACAATTCATATGGGCGATTTGGACAGATTTACCCGACTTGTGTGTACTGACGTTAAACGTGTGTGAAAAACTGTGTTTAATGCGGATTGTAAGTTAAAATCTGGTTCAATGCAAAGGACTGCAAAATTGATAGATCTTTCTAGAAGAAAACGCCCACAAAAGTCGACGTAAAGTTCAATGCATAATTCTGCAAAATTGATAGATCTTTCTAGAAGAAAACGCCCACAAAAGTCGACGTAAAGTTCAATGCATAATTCTGCGAATTGATAGATCTTTCTAGAAGAAAACGCTCACAAAAGTCGACGTAAAGTTCAATGCATAATTCTGCAAAATTGATAGATCTTTCTAGAAGAAAACGCCCACAAAAGTCGACGTAAAGTTCAATGCATAATTCTGCAAAATTGATAGATCTTTCTAGAAGAAAACGCCCACAAAAGTCGACGTAAAGTTCAATGCATAATTCTGCGAAATTGATAGATCTTTCTAGAAGAAAACGCCCACAAAAGTCGACGTAAAGTTCAATGCATAATTCTGCAAAATTGATAGATCTTTCTAGAAGAAAACGCCCACAAAAGTCGACGTAAAGTTCAATGCATAATTCTGCAAAATTGATAGATCTTTCTAGAAGAAAACGCCCTCGCATAATAATTCTTTTTCCTCTGAATACCTGCAAATGTCTGAAGACTTACCTTTGGTTTTTTGGAAGAATTTGTTTTTTTTTCATTTCGCACCTGAATAAAGTGGCGAGTAGTTTTTTATTTTTTATCACAATTAGTTTTCAAAATTTTAGGAATCAAAATTTTACATTACAAACAAACATTTTTATCACATCAACCACATTCTTAAACAATCATAGCTTGGTTTTCAATCTGCATTTCATTTGTGGATCGACTTTCGAGTGATTTTTTGTGAGTTACTGATGCTGGGCGGGGCTTGCGGTTGACATCGCGACACAGAAAGTAGCAGATGAGTATGATTAGTGAGAGCAAAAGAATGTTGATGAATATCAGCAGAAGGTCGAGTTGGGTCAAATGTAGTGGCATGTGCGCGGTTGACGTCAGTGTGGTCGTTTGAAGTGACTGTGGAGTATTGTTAGAGATCAGAGAACTGAAGGAAGAAATATATAGCCTGAAAGAAAACGAACATAGAATGTGTAATTGCTTGAAAAATCTTACACAAATTAGAATAAAATTATTTGTTTTGTAAAATTGGATTATCAACGTTTGAAACTGATTCCAAATTTTGAACTTGGCGCACTTTCTGTGCATGAATAATTTGTTACTAGAGAAGGCCCGCGCGGCTTATATAGCCAAATATAGATTTAAAAAAATTTTTCGTATCCCGGGGGTACCTCTAGAATTTTTCTGACCCCGGATACGGATTTCCCGCACCCGAAAACCCCCGGGGGCAAAAATCCCCGTGCCAAAAAACGGTTTCACCCGCGAGGAACCGAACCTTCATCGGCGGAGAGATCAGAGAGCTGAAGGAAGAAATATATACTAAAAAGAATAACAGTTTGAATTCGCGCCCAAATAGCCGGCGTAACTCATTTTTACAAAGAGCCAATTACAAGTCGCTCTTTAACAGTGGCGGGAATTCAAAACGTAATTGCTCATTTTTGTTGGCATTAGTTTTTACTTGAAAGGAATTTCTAACAAATGTTTGTCTAAAATCATTTGTTAAAAAATTGTAATCATAAATCTAATATGAAATTCAAATTTGCGCAATTTGTCTGGGAAATCGGCAAAATAAATTATTGGAGTTTCCTTTGTTTCGACAGTTCCCGATTTGGCGCCAATTTGAACGCCATATTTACTTATGATTACGACTTTATAACTATTTGATAATTCTTCTACCGTATTCCCTCTATACGGTAGAGAGTGGAACTGTAGAAAGTGAAACCGTATTCTAGAAATTCTACGATATATAGGCACAAGGTCCTTTTTTGATATATCATTTTGCCAATATGCTTGAATGCCAAGCCCTCGCATAAACCAATTCCAAGGGGTAAAATTCTTCAAAATACCTCTTCTGGGTATCGATTATTCTAACAGAACATACCTTTGTTATAAATCTTGAGGACCAAGGTCCCGAGCGGAATCAAACTAAGGGAGCTTATTCTAGAAGGGATTTAGGTTTATTCCCGAGAATGGCTACCTGAATGCGAATTTAGGTCTACCTTTAACGGAAAAGTTTCTCTTGTGAGGTAATCGGCTTAAAGTTTTCTTTTCAAAACATCTGTCACATTTTTGCGCTCAATAATTACAAGATTGGGAAATTTCCCTTTTCGATTCCCCGAAACAATTTTCTTTTTCCTCTGAATACCTGCAAATGTCTGAAGCTTACCTTTGGTTTTTTGGGAGAGGATAGCGGTAATCGGTGGTCAGACTTGAGTCGTTTTCTAAAATGAATGAGATTGAAAGATAAAAATGAAAAAGATAAACAATTGTGCAGTGCGCAAGAATGTTCTATGTTTTATTTTATTCAGCTGCGCCTACAGCAGTTTTTTATTTTTCGTATTCAGTTTTTAATTTCAGGAAACCGTAAAAATTTGACAGGTGAAGAAGGAAACAACTTTTCTTTGAAAACATTTTCCGGAAGGCGCAGAATTTTTTTTCTCCTAGCCCAGATGTTTTTGGAGCTCAGTTTTCGTCTTTTGAAACGGGGAATTGATTGGAGGACGGACAGAAATATCAGGAAAGCCGCTATTTTCGTCAAAAACTAGCTTTTTGGGTCAAAATTGGTCATTTTTGACGCACCACAAAAAATGAATTGCAGATTTGGAATCAGCTCTAAGTCAATCAAGTTGGCGGTAACCTCAAAATTTAAACCAACTTTGAATTCCCGCCACAAATTTTTTGGAAAAGTTTGCATTTTTGGATTTTTTCTGATTTTTTGGCAATTTTTGTCATTTTTGGCCATATTTTTCAAAATTTGCCAAAAAATGGCAAAATTTGTACTAAAAATTCAAATTTGCGGCAAAAAATTTGAATTTTTGGAAAATTTTAGAAAAGGCCATATTTTTTTTGGGGGGGGGGTAATAATTAAAGAGGAAATAATAAATCGTTCGAACTCCATGGAGTAATAATTAGAGGGAGAATAATTTCAGGGGGTAGTAATTACAGGGAATACGGTATCAGGAAAGCCGCTATTTTCGTCAAAAACTAGCTTTTTGGGTCAAAATTGGTGCTTTTCGATGAAAAATTTTGACGAAAAACTGAATTGCAGATTTGGAAACAGCGATGAGTCAGTCGAAAGTTGGCTCTAACCCAAGGTCAGACTTGAGTCATTTTTCTAAAAAGCGAAATGTAAAAAACAAGCCTTTGTGCAGTGCGCAAGACTGGTCCGTTGTTATTTTATTCAGTGGCATTTGCCGCTGAAAAAAGTGGCAAAAAAATATTCGAGCGAGTCTTTTCGTAAATTGTTTTTCAAAATTTCAGATAAGCGTAAAAATTTAACAAGCTGGACAAGGAAAAATTTCCGTTATCGTGACCAAGAAGTAAATACAAATTGTGTTGTTTAATGTCATAATCTCGACCTCTACACAGCGTTATTATTCCGATGCAGCGAGAAAAATAAATCTCTTGTGCACTCTCGTGGAAACGACAGAGAGAAGTTTGGTGAGTAAAGTTGATGCTGATGTTTGTATTGAGTTCAAGTCGAGGACGTCAATCTCGATCGGGATGGAACGTTGGGACCTTGAGCATGGACAAACAGGTCCAAAATTGTAGCTTGCTCTGTTATTTTTAATTGGCATTCTGCACTAAGACTTTTTAAGACCTTTAAGACGCTTTAGCGCGGTTGCGCCCAACCACTTCTGGAACATTCCAGAAGGGTGTGTAATGGCTTAAATTAATGCTGAGATTCTGGGCTTTCGATAGAGCCATTACACATCCTTCTAGAATGTTCCAGAAGTGGTTTGGCGCGACCGCGCCAAAGCCGTCAATTCAAACGGTGTTAGGTATGACTTGTTGATAATAGTACATTCCTCCTGTCTCTTCATCTAACCTCACATTAAGATTGCTCCAAATCAGTTGTGAGAATGTGCAAGATTGGGCGTTTAGGTTTTGAAAGTGTCCGAGTTCCTCTAAAAGGTGAAATCTTTCGACGTTTGAAGAGAATTGTTCTTGAAAATAAATTAAAATTTAGCAATCAGTGCGAGATTTTTTTGAGTCAAAGCGAAATTATTTCGACCAAAATGGAATTAAAAATTTTGCCAAAACGAGCGATGTACTTTTTCATAAGTCCTTTTCTGATGACACCGACCACATATCATGGTTGCAGAAAACACTTTTTGGGAAATATTTTTTCGGATTTTTCGGAAAACATGTTTTTAGGGTTATTTTGATGCGCTGAATCCGAATCCTTTGAAGTTTTCTGCAACCATGCCACATATTGGACGAACTGAAAGAGACCAGCTTTGGCTTCGGCGCAATTGCATTTGCACACATTCTGGCTCTCAATCAGTTATAGTAAAAATGCAGTTTTAAGAAAAATATTGATAGTACTAGCGCGCTAACGCGCGCTAGCGCGCGTGGAGTCTATATCAGTATGCCTTTTCCATATCAGTATGCTTTTTCTGTTCTAACTTCACTCACATTCCAAGGGGGAAGGTCGGGCGCGGAGCGCCCGACCCCAGGATTGGTTCGCCATCTGCGATGGCTCGCAAACTTAGGTTCAGTCTAAGTTTGGCTCAGTCTAAGTATGGCTAAGAATGCTCCCCTAAGAATGCTTTCCAGAAAGAGGGGGACAGGAAAAAACCTTACATACGGCTACATTTTGTCTAAATTTGTCTACATTTCAGCTAAATTTTGACCTCAAATTCGGATTCCCCGGTAAAAATTACTCTAAAATAGGTACATTTCAAAAATAAGCACCCCTAAGAATGCACCCCAAAAACGTGAAACGGAGGGACGGAGGAAAATCATCACTAACTTATTATAAGGATAAGGGTGAGTCAAAATAACGCTAACAGTAACTTTTTGAGGAATCACCATTTTTTGCGGCCTTTTACTGTAATTCCCACGCGTGGGGAGTTTTTTGATGCGGGGAATCCGAATTTGAACTCAGATTTTGGCGCGAGTTTCAAATTTTTGGCGTTGTGCCCAAATCGGCTATTTTGACCCCTTTTCTGGCTTGCGGGGTTTTCAGATGCGGGGAATTCGATTTTGAGTTCAGATTTTGGACCCCCTTTGGCGTAAGTTTGGCGTTCTGCCCAAATCGCGTATTTTATCCCAAAAATTGACTTTTTTGTCAAACAATTAGGGAAAAATGACCATTTTTACGCGACAAGTAAAAAATAATTGCATCTTCGGAATCAGCGCATCGGAAAACCCTGAAAAGACTAAATATAATAATATATATAGGGTGACCATTTTATTTTTAGCATTTACTTTTAAAAATTTTTATTTTGAATTCATTCATTTTGAATTAAAAACGTGAGTCACCACTCATTTTGAAGCTAACAGTCTCTTCTTTAAGTTTGCAAACAAATTTAATTGCTAGATTGAGAAAATCGGAAAATTTCATTGATTTCATTGACACCGCTCGAGAATGCTGATTTCGACCGAATTTGGTCAGGTGTGTCTCCGAAAATCCTCTCAACTTTCGTTCAGTTGCTTACGTTATTGCATAAGCTCACTCGCAAATTAAAGAGGACAAATTCTGAACATTGTAGCGAAGAACTAAGATTTCTTGGCCAGGTTTTACTGGTTTTAAAGCCAAAAAGTGTCGATTTTGCTAAATTTTGTCAAATTCGCAAATTGAGCTGTTTGACAAAAAGTGGCATTTTGAGTCAGTTTTACTCAGGAAAAGTGGTCTGAAAATTTTTTACGCATATGTCTACTTTTTCATGCTCTATCGATACCGCAAAGCAGAAAATTGATCTAGCGTCAAAAAATGGGTTTCCCAGACCTCAGTTTTGCACCTCCCTTATGATTTTTTACTGAACTTTAAAATGCTCGTTCTTGAGTTTTAACAAACCATATGTCGAGATCTTTTTTTTAATAATAAATGGCAAAGTCTTAGCTACAAAATGAGCTATAACTCATATGCATTTAGGGCGAATTCAAAATAAAAATTTTTAAAAGTAAATGCAAAAAATAAAATGGTCACCCTGTATATAATATTATAAATAATAAACTATTGCTATATATTACAGAAAATTTTTCACATTATCAAAAAATCAATTTTTTCAAGATTCAGGTGGTACCCCCTATGGTCAGAAAAATTGAAATTTTGGAAAATTTTTAGCAAGAGCCGTTTTTTTACTCGTTATTTGTATCACCCTGTATGGTCAAAATAAGGCGGAAGTTGAGCAAATTATTGAGTTCGCAGCTAAAGTTGGGTCTAAAATTATGTGTTATTTTCCGTGGTTTTGAAGATATTTTATTACCCCGAGAATATGTAAAGACTGTTGCAAAGAATACTAAGAACTGACTGTATTATCAATTTTATGACCAGTGGAACTGCCCAAAAAGGAAATTTAAACAAATTGTACCAAATTTGTTGCGATGTTCAAAAGATACTTTTCATTATTCTAGCTAATAAGGAAAGTTTGCGAACTATATTTTGAAATAATAGCGCTACAACACTCCAGCTGACCTTAAATTCGAGAACAGCACTTCGGTTTACGTCCATGTACCCTCAAAAATATGTTCAAAATCGACCAAGAAATAGTTTTTACAAGAAATGTTCAACCAAATTCCCAAAAAAGCTTCATTGTACAGCTCCGCAGGTCTTCAACACTACTTAAATAACCTTGTTACTAGCATTTATGAGACACCTGACATTATTCGAATGCTATGGAGCGGCCATAATAGATGACTAAACCAAGTGGTGCGTAAATGTCAAATAAGCTAATCCACTTACATTCCTGCGTTTTGTCCAAATTTAATTTTGTTCCACCGCTAATCTAGATTATTCGATGTAAACAACAATCATATTTCGACGAGTACATTCTCAAATCCTACACAGCTAACATTCGTCAAAGTACTGTCTAACTTCACTTATCCGGATACACACTTATCCGGATTTTCAGTTATCCGGACGGATTTTGGCCGGGACGGATTTTTTCCATACAAAATCCACAAGTTTATCCGGACAAAATTCGTTTATCCGGACTGAATTGGGAAAATTAGTGACAACACTGTCACTATTGATTTGAAAATTACAAGCATTTTACCAAAAATTTTATCGAAAATTCCGAATTTTCTGTCAAAAATTTGAAATTTTTCTATATATTTTGCTGTTTTCAGCCCACTTTTTATAAATTTTTCAAAAATCTTCCAAAAATTTGACACAAATAGAAAAATTATTTAAAAAAATAAAAATTCGCGCCAAAAAAAATTCAAATTTTTAAGCGAAACATCGGTTATCCGGACTAAATTGGTAGAAACGGATTTTTTTCCATATAAATTTCACACGTTTATCCGGACACACACTTATCCGGATTCCACTTATCCGTACAGAATCGGCCGGTCCCGATCTGTCCGGTTAAGTGAAGTTAGACTGTACTAGTTTTTGTCTTTGCTTTGCCTGAAAGTTTCGCTCAGCTAAACAATTCAACATATAGCCTAAAAAGTGATCCCTCTTCCAACAAGATACATTCTATTGTTGCTTCTAAGCCATTGTTGGTTCCATGCCGCAAGCCTATCTTCCATATTTGACCTTTGGAGAGAATCTGTTCTCATTGATCACTCAGCTGATCGCCATTGTCTGTTTCTCTTACCTTCTCTACTGCGCACGCTACAAACCTAGCCGACTAACGGTGAAAGAACTCTCGAATTCCATTCTTCTGTGCATGGCCACACACATCGTTTACTCTTTGCTGGCACTTCCCTATCAGCTTTACGAAGTTTTGTGGTGGAGACCAAGTGAGTCGGTTAACTGTCACTTGGATAGAGTAAATTTGGGGTGGAGTGACTCAGCCGTCTATAACTTTATTGGGTTCTAACGGAATTACCCCGGAAATGGCTCATTTTGCAGCTGAGACCCTAAAGAGGCGACAGGTTAAAGGACACTTCCTAAAGATTACATAGCCAACAACGTGCTATTTTAGCCATAACGTTAACTCATCCTAACGAAATGACCCTCCTTAGTATCTTAAACAGGTCAGAAAATCGACTTTTTGGGTCGAAATTTTTATCATCGAGAAAATGTATTTTTTGGCAAGAACTCGATGAACTAAACAACTTTTTCTGCAGCGGTATGGTCATCTGAGACGATTTTCGATGAGTTCCGGGCAAAAATGTGTCAAAACCAGGCCAAAAAATGGCGAAAAAAATAAAATTTTCGATAGACAACTGCAAAAGAGCCTATCTTACGCAGAATTTCACGGCGGATCTGAACCTGACCTTGGTTTAGACATTTTCAGAGTAAAAATTGCCAAACACGGCCATCTAATTTTATTTTTGTATGGGAAAAATTGATTTTTTGCATATTTCCGGGGGTCAGAAAATGATGAAATATGTAGATTACGTACAAATTCTTTTTTGTATTAAAAATTTCAAGCTTAGTAGCAGTTTTTAAGATATTAGTCACTTTCATTCATCGCGGATATCTCTGAAATACAATAGCCTGAACTGAGGCCCTTTTTTATGGGCCACCCTGTATATTGTTCAAATAAAAAAATACATCGTTCTTCAGTTTTGCTAATTTTTTGGTAAATTTCATATTTCCCTTAAAGTTTTTGCCTTAGTTTTATAACTGTCCTTGATCTTTCCTCATGTTGACAGATTTTGGTTTTGATTTCCGTAACCAGATTAATTTGAGTGCTCAATAAATGTCAATTATGAAATAAATTTCTTAATAGAATTTGTAAAGTGCACAAATAAGGAGTGGAATTTTGCACCGCGTGATATTATTTATCATTAACGGTCCTCCTCTTATTTCATCAGAGACTCTTCTCATTACATCAGAGAATAAAATGTTATTCGAAAGGTCAAGAACTAAAATGCACTATCAACAAAGTGGTTTGTGACCGTTGATAACTGATAACGGTCCTAAGGTATTTCGCTGCCGCTACAAATACAATTTTCATTTCCATTCAGACCGCTGATTTTTCAAACAGGACTATTACCAGGTAAGCAAATTCTTCCACACACCTGACTCGAGATGATCTTCAATTCGGAGCGAAGCAAAGTGGTGGCCCAGGCAATGGATTCCTTGAATCACGGCTCTGGATTTGGCACTACGGCCATCCACGCTGGTCAACAGCCCGAGAGATGGAATATGAACCAGGTGGAGAGAATTTAAACTGAAATTTAAAAAAATGCGAGAAAAATTTATCCCAAAAGTTTCAAGATTATCCCGAATTTTTCTACTACTAATCGGAATTAGCGAACAAAAAAAAGCAAGTTATACATTTTTATTTGAGGAAAATCTCTAGGTTTCAAAAATATACAATTTGTATTTTGGGTATTCGCAAATTTTTGAGTTTACAGCTCAACAAAAATTAAAAAAATTAAAAACTACTTCTCTTCAGCTACTAGGCCTCGAAATTATGGACTTTAACCCAAGAATTCTTGCGCACGATATACAGGGCATCCCAACTAAAGCCTTTGGCCGTAAAATACCTTTTGAATTCACGGCAAAATATATTTTCTACTTTTGAGAATCAAATTTTTTGCACGTGAAGTGTTCGCTATTTTTAAAAGTGGTGTCAGGTTTTAATGAAATTCGTGTTAAATTGGAAAATGAAAATTTTCTAAAGTATTCCAGAATTTGGAAGGAAAAGTCGTATGCCAGGATACCACTGAACTTGGAAAACTTAAAAAACTTCGGCAAAGGAAAACACACTCCGTATCCATCGCATAACTAATTTTGTTGATAATGACTTGTGTACTGCAAAAAGCCTGCTAAATTTATGTCCGTTAAACATCCATTCATTGCTTCGATGACCAATGATTAATCCGAAATGTCATAAAAAGGCTTCAGTCAGCCCTCAAATGAGGATTTACCCATTCTTTACTAATTTTTATTATACCTGGAATGACACAAAATTTTCTTCAGGTCGTCCCGATGATTTCTACCGCTTCAACTTATAAGCAACCATTGCCCGGACAGCCAAAAGGATATATCGTAAGCTTTTTTTATAGCGTACCATGAGACTCTTCTGAGACTAATTTTACAGTATAACCGCTATGGAAATCCCACCAGGGATTGCTTGCATGAAAGCTTGGCAGCTCTGGAAGGAGCAAAGTTTGGTGAGCATTTTGCATTATCCTGAATCCAAACAGGTAAAACATCGTCCACCTGGAAATCCAAACCTTTTTTGATCCTGGAATGACACAGAATCCGAACGTTTGCAGTATTTATTTTCAGCATCAAATCTCCGGATTTTATCCTGAGAATTTTGTTAAAACCTTTCAGGAATTTGTCACAAACGTTCAGGATTTAATATTCAAATGAGAAAAATTCCCAAAAAGCATGTTCTTACCACTTTGTTGCCAATTTAGCCACAAAACTTCTCCAAAATCCGAGAAAATGTTAAGGAAGTAAATCTTTTATATGATTCTCCGAAAATTCTCAGAAAGTCGACTACTGTATTTCCGCCAAAGAGGGCCCCCTCCAATGAGGGCCCCTACAGAAAGAGAAATAGTATGTAAAAATGAGAGGTTAGAGAAAATCTTTGCCAATTTTTAGGACATTGAAAAATAAGGGCCCGGGGCCTCTTTGGAGGAAATAATTCCTGGATAAATTCCTGGAAAATCATTCTGAGCATTTCATTGGGTGCAGGCCCGTAGCCAGGGGGGTTAGGGGGTTGTAACCCCCCACCCTGAAATTCGGAAGCTAAAAAACAATAGGGTGCCCCTATGGTTTTAAAAATTTTGGAGAAAATTCTGAAAAATGCACCCCTAAGAATCCGTTTTTTCACTTCTCAACCCCCTTGAAATCTCAACCCCCCCCCGAAATTTTTTTCTGGCTACGGGCCTAATTGGATGTGTCACCAAGTCTATGGCTTATTTTAGCGCGCGTGTTCAGCAGTGGCATGGCCGCAGTCGCGAGTGCAGGAAATCTTTTGAATGCCGGCGATCACGTTATTTCTTCAGTTTACGCATATGGCGGTAATTTAAATGGATAATGCTGTGAAAAAATACTGTTACGTGTACTTTTAAGGCACCAAGGAATATTTCACGAACACCTTGGAAGCTTGCCACGGCAAACAACTCACCTACATTGACATGACTAATCTTGATGAACTGAAGGCGGCACTGCGACCAAACACCAAGGTTTGGATGAGATGTTATCTGGGATTAGGGATGGGAAGTGACACGTGTCCCAAAAAGGAGCCAACGAAAATTTTGGAGAAAATTATTCTAAAGCGCTTTTTTGATTGCGCATATTAATAGTACTCAAAAAGTTGACTTATGAATGTCAAATTTGTTTTCTGTTAGCTCCACAAAATATTAAAAAGATCCGATGTCCGTAGTAGACGGATATTTTAAATGTTTTGAGTCGTTAGTAAAAAACTCATATGGCATTTGTTTGTCAGCTTTTTGAGTACTAGTCTCAGATTAACGTGGATTATTTTTGGAACATGCTCTGTAAATGAGGTTGAGATTAACGCGGATTGTAAATTTACGGTAAATTTTTGACATAATTTTCCCAAAATTTGAATTTTTCAACCAAAATTGGCTCAAATTTGTGCTTTTAAAGTATATTTTTATCACTAAAAGTGTTTCATCTAATATAACAATAACTAGACGCAAGAAACATCCCGCCCGTTAGTAACATCCCGCCCGGGAAAATTCTGACCTCGTGAGAATACCATGACCTCGTGAGAACTAATCTCGAATCTGACGTCAGATTCGTGATCAGCGCATCCGAAAACCCCCGGGTGCCAAAAATCAGACCCGTAGACACATTGCATCAAAAAACACGATTTTTTGGGCAAAAAGTGGCTTTTTTCAAAAATGCGCCAAATCAAACAGTGTAAAATGCAAAATGGTCCAGAATCGCCTCAGAAATCGATTACATCACTTCCCCAGGTCAAAACCCTTAAAAACACGTTTTCCGGTTTTGGCGCGAATTCAAATATTCAAATTTTGGTCCTGATATTTTATTCGGGATCAGCAACCTCTGGGCTTTCAAATGAGCTATCACTCGCCCTGGTCTAACCACGGAAAGGTGCCGAAGTGGAAGGATCATTTGGGCGTCACATCCGCACGCTGCCGCTTAGTATTTAGGGATTTCCAAATTTAAACCCAAATTTTCGCGCCAATCGATTATTAAAAAATCTGAGATTAATGCGGATTTTGTCGGGTCCCGTGATCCGCGTTAATCAGAGACTTGATTGTATTATAAATAAATTCCTCTTACCATCAAACAAATTTTTTTCAACTCCGAATTGTGTCGGTTTTGGGTCAAGAGTTGCCTCCAAGCCTACTGGGAGCGCCAACCTAGCTAAGGCTTGCTCTACAAAAGGGGCCACTATAAAATAAATTATTACCGCAAGAAACTTCAGATGGTTTGGTTCGAGACGCCGTCGAACCCTCACCTTTTGGTGATCGATATTGCGGCCGTGGTTTCCATCGCCAAAGGCTACAACAAAGACATTTTGGTCGCCGTGGACAACACTTTCATCACTCCGTATTTCCAGGTAAACAACAAAACAAAGAATTTCGAAAGTGCGCTCGAAAAAAATGTTTTGCTTTTCAGCAGCCTTTGACCTTTGGGGCGGATATTGTAATGCACTCTCTGAGCAAATACATTAACGGACACTCGGATGTGATTATGGGCGCGCTGCTTACCAATAGAAAGGACATCGACGATAAATTGTTCCATATGCAGTCAAGTTGGTGCATTTCTGAAATTTATGGAAGATATTTTCTGGCGGGGATAATAGAAGTATTCAAATTTGAGTTGGCGCCAATTTTCAAACTAATCTTTATAAACAGTTTTTTCGCATTTTGGTGAACTAAAAAATTTAATATTTGAATTCCCGCATTTCCATTTAACATAGAGAAGAGGGTAAATAGTATATTTTTTAACGGATATTGCTTTTGTCCACTACTTCTAGAACATTCTAGAAGAACAGGGAATGATATCATTGTGGGCACCACGGCGCCAAAGTTTACCTCTGTATAGGTAAATATCCCCGGGATTAGATAAAAAAACTCAAAACTTTGGTACCGTACACCGTATCATGTCTTGGCCTAGTGCCTACGATATGACATCGGTTTCGTTATGAAAAAAATCCTCAAAAATCCTCAAAAAATCCCGGACTACCAAAAATCTCTCCGTGAGCGCGTCAAATATTCCAAACAACCTTGGTACCGAAAGCTTTCTGAATTCATTCCAGGGTTTCTTCACTGAATACGGGCGCAGATTTTGAATTCGCGCTTACATTTTCTATACTAATAAGCAGAAAAATAAAACTTTCGTTTTCAGCGGCCGGAGCTGTTCCCTCGGCCTTTGACACATATTTGGTGAATCGAAGCATCAAAACGTTGCATTTGAGAATGGAGAAACACATGGAAAATGCGTTGGCTGTCGCAAGATTTCTGGAAGCGAATCCGCGCATAGAAAAGGTATTTGCCTATTTTGGAATAGTTCCGGATTTTCGAAAAAATTTGTCAAAAAAATGTTTTCCGGGAGTACATTCCTACGATTCATCAATTTGTAGTAGGCTTAATCTAACCAGTCAGGGGATGGATGACGATGATGGCTTAGCGGTGACACAGTAGACAAGATTTACTACACGTTTCTGGATGATTCAAGACTTGATAGGAAAAATTATCACGGATACTTCAAATTTTTTTGTACCATACCGTTATGGAGAGTCTTGAAT
>JAKKPZ010000445.1:0-35217 GCA_022814885.1 Ditylenchus destructor | reverse complement strand
CTCATGCCCGCTGAATACACAGTTGTTTTCCATCACTCGGCCATTACACGTAAGTTATATAAATTTACTTAAGGTCCTTTTAAATTGCCGTAAAATTTTGCAGTGCCTTGAGCGAAGCATACATATTTTTGTTTTATCGATATTATCGCACATCCAAAAACAATGCATCGCATGGAAAACTTTCTTCGCTCTAAAGTTATTGTTGCCTTTTTGTATCAACAATATTTTACGCAGATTTAATAGAATTTCCGGTAATTTAAATGGCCGCGTTCGACTAATCGAGCATTATCTCTCACTCTTATCTCTAGGCCTTTTATTCTAAAAATTTAGGAATACTACTTTCGCCGCCTAGTTGTCCTAGTGTTTTGTTTCAATTACCGTTAGCTGATAACAGAAAAGCGAATTTTACGTTCAAAAGACCAGGCACTGATCACGATACTCGAAGAAATGAACGCACCGCCTTCATACACGACGGCGGTTTCGACAGCCGCCCATACTTATCTCGGCCATCATGCTTAAGCAAATACGTAAATGCCTTATGTAATAATTTGTATGTAATAACTGTATTTTTTATGTTACAGTCCGATCTCGATAACACAACACTCTTAGCTAATTGTCAAAGCGTATTTTATCCGCAGTTTTTAAGTAAAAGTTAACAAAGGCGTTGTTCTGTCGATGCTCCACATAATAAGTGCCCAAAATTGTATAAATTTTCAATTTTTCTTGAGGTTATTGTCTCGCACTTTTAACAGAAATCGACGCAATTTAGATATTTCATTATTTTTGGGAAAATTAAATAGTCATTTCGATACAGTTTGTGCCGTTTGGATCAACAGAAGATGATTGCTTATCGAAAGTGCTCTCATGTCGAGATCGGACTGTAATAAATTCTCTGACATGTCTGGTAGAGAAATTGCTAAACCGATTGGATTTCGGTGATTGTAATCTAATAAACATTTTGCATTAGTTTATTTTAATGCTATACATTCTTGACTTTGGAGACTCAATAACCTGCACACTGCACATTTTCCCTGACGGGAATTAAATTTATCTCAATTGGCATTGAGCCAAGCCACATTGAAGTTGCCACTTATCCCAATTTCATTCCAATTTTCCCGGCCCAAGGATTCTTTTCCATAGATTAAACTCGTCTTAAGGCCTATTGGAACTTTTATCTCGAGAGCAAAAATAAAAACGATGAACATTCTTGTCTGTTCTATGAATTCGCTAAAATATGTTTTTGTTTTATTTCTCCTTTGCATTACTTTTGTAACAATATTGTGTGAGGAGAGTTCTCTGTCCAGCAGTCCATCTCCTTTCGTCACGCAATCAGTTGATAATCCTGACAACAAAATCCTAGTGAATACTCGAAAAATCACATTATTGGTAGAAGTGGATAACGGAAGACGTGGGAGCATTCACAAAAACGTTCAGGTTTTTAATAAATTGCTTGGTAGGAAACGTTCGTTTATTTTCTTTTTATAAATAAATAAATTAAAAACGTTTATAAATAGTAATAAGTATCAGCCCACTTGACTTGAAATTGAGCAAGGTGCGAAAAACCACAAAAATTGATGGTTTTGAAATCGAATTTTCCCTACAAACCAATAACGGTTTCAAAAACTAGCAGGAATTGATAACTTTGAGTTATTTCTTAGAATGCCATCGACGAACTCATCGCCAATTCTGATGACGAGGTGCGAAATCTCTCTCTGATTGCCGACATAATATTGTTGAACATCTCTGTGGATGACGAGAAGTAATAATTTCTGGATACTTTCAATACATCAATTGCATTTTAGCGAAGTAAATCGACTGCAAATCACCAGAGACATCGTGTGCACACATTTATTGAATCGCTCCTCTGTGGTTATTCTTGTGCAGAAAGCTGGCGAATCCAGAAGCAGCATTCGGGCAGCGTTTTCAGCTGCAGCTTATGCCCTCGGCTTCTATCATGTAGGAGGTTTATTTTGTTTTGTGTTACCATATACCCTGTAATTACTACCCCCAGGGCCCGACCGTCATAATGGTAAAACCGGTAAATACCGGGGTTAAGGTTTCAGAAAGGTAAAAAACAAAAGGGGAACAAAGGAAAATTAATTGGTGAAGGATTGTTCTGTTTTTTAAGCGAAATTTTTGGAAAACAAGCTTAATGTTTCAAAATTTTTTGCCTGTGGCGCAGTTTTCTCTTTTATTTTGCGCTGTTTTCTCGTTAATTTGGTAGTATGTATCAGGGCTGCAACCGGTATCCGGTATCCGGTTAATCGGTATCCGGTATCCGGCGTTTTTTGCCAACCGGTATCCGGTATCCGGTTTTTTGGGGGGTGCGCCGGTTGCAGGCCAAAAAATTAAGCACCCCTAAGAATGCAGTCAGCGCCGCAGGCGAAAATTTTTGAAAATTTCGTAGGATATTCAAAATTTTTAATGTCAATTTTTGGCACACAGCGTAATTTTTGGAAAAAATTTCGCCTGCGGCGCTATTTTTCTTTCTAACTTTTCCATTCTATTTCTATATTTAATCCAATTAAACTAATAATATTCTGTTAAAACTCTCGCTATATTTTCGTATTTTTGTCTGTTTTTGAACAAGAACCTGGACTTTCCATCCATAATTGTGTTTCGTCCATTTTTGTGATTGATGATTTTGTGACTTCGGTTCTTTTCTATATGTTTTTATCAATTTAGACTTTTTAACAAATTTTCTTTTAATGGGATGCTTTTGGGTTCACGATTGTTAACAAATTATCATCAAGATCAGTTTAGTCAATAAGCCTTTTTACGCGACGGTAAAATAGCGCCGCAGGCTAAATGTAAAATAAATTACGCTATATACAAAAAATTGACATTGGTCTTTCAAATTTTGAATGTTTTTTAATCGAAATTTTTGGCCAACAAGCTTAATATTTCAAAAAAAATTCGCGCTGATGTTTTCTCCTTCACTTTGTAGTATGTCTCACTGTTTTTTTTCAAAATTTTGGGCCAAAAATTTGTGAAATTTTCAATAAATATTAAACAATTTCACTGTTATAATTTATTTCAATCATAAAGTTAAGTCAATTTTTAAGATATAAGCCCATTTTTTCAAAAAATTTTGCCTGCGGTGCTTTTATTGCCGCGAAATTTTCCATATTTCGCGGAAAATACTTTGGGAAATACAGCGGCCTTTTTCGCCGCATATTAGTGTTTTTCCATAAACAGAAAAAACTGAAAAATTCGAGGCAAAAAAGCGCTAAAATAAGATGCGGCGCTATTTTCGCTTAATTTCTGCACATTGGTAGCAGCAACTTGGTAACGCATTTTTCAAATTTTTCAATGAAAATTGAATCTATTCTTCCAAGTTTTAAAAAATTTTGCCTGCGGCGCTATTTTTTTTTTCGTTTACTTAATTGAGGGCCAAATAGTAAAAGAGAGCGCCGCAGGCTAAATTTTTTTGAAAAATTCCCCTGGGTTCCAAAAATGACATTAAAAATTTTGTTCATTTTTCGACAATTTTCAAAAATTTCGCCTGCACTATTTTTCCTTCCAATTTCGTTTACAGGCCATATTTACGACACTGACAGTCAATATTTTATTATTTATTTACCGTCAATGCAAAAGTGTTAATTTAATGAATTAGTTAAGTTAAATTAAACTAATTTAAAAATTCTGCTTTTTAATCATCATAACCTAGCTCTGTATAACTTTGATTACTGAAATGTTATACTTCTTATATTGGAATCCCAATGAAGTCGTTAAAGTTAACGGGCAAAAAGTGTGAAAACGTTTAATTGGCAACAAATAGTGGTAAAATTGATTAAAATTGATCATATATTGCAATAAAATAGCCAAAAAGTAGCTAAAAGTTGTTCAAATACTTGAATTTTTACAACATTTATTCTAATTTCGCATATTTATAATAAAAAGGAAACAAAAAGCACGCATTTAGGTAAACTTTCTGCAAATTAGCGCCAAAATTGGAAAAAAATTTCAAATTTGGCGCCAAACATTGAAAAAAGTTAATATCCGGTATCCGGTATCCGGTTATCCGGTGTTTTTGCACTATCCGGTATCCGGCCCGGCTTATAATAGGCAAACAACAGGCGAATAAAACTGAATTTGCCAGAAGGTTAAAGTTCGAGTTCCCAAAAAGTCCGTTTTTCCATACAAAATTGCGTAAAAAACGGACTTTTTTGGGAACTCGAACTTTAACCTTCTGGCAAATTCAGTTTTATTTGCGATTTTCAGTGCGGTTTTTTGCATCTGGTGCGGAAAAGTCTCTAATTTCTGGACCATTCATCCGATTTTTGACAGAACGCCAAAAAGTGCCAATTTTGGCGGAATTTTGAACTCGAGCTCCGTTTTTCTGGTAACGGGTCGATTCATAAATTCCCTCAAAATCATGTTTTTTGGGGAGATTCGTTTTTCTGAGCGCACTTTTCTTACCCAACTCGACGGCAAATCGGAAGTCACATTTTCTGGCTCTTTGTGCGGGACTTTTGTCAAAAAAATGGCCATTTTGGGTATGTTTTTGTTGTCGCTAAAATTTCTTGAGTTTCTGATTTGATGCCAGGGCAAGTTATATGTCGTTAGAATGGCCAGAAAATTTGCTACAAACTGCACATCAAATAACACGTGTTCACCTGAGAGTTTTGTGATTTCTCGATAAATGAAAAGTGAGGCTATACTTTCTTAACAGTTGAAAATCGTCATTTTTCACGAAATCGAGAATTTCTCCCGTAATTTCTTAAAAAGCCGTTCTGATTCTTTCTGATATCTTTGGTGACATCCACAGGTATGATTTAAAAAAGGAATTTTGAAATTTCCTATCAAAATTAAAAAGTTATGCCATTTTTACGGGTGAGGCTATACTTTCTTAACGCCGTGTATTTGTACTTTTATTGCGTCATCCACTCTAACCTATTTCGCAGGATGGATGTCGAGGGGGGGGGTTCCTATGGGCGTTTTTCGAGTTCACTCGATACAGGGGCAAGTGATAGCTCAAAATGCTCCCCAGAGAATTCTAAGAACGAATCCGGAAAAATTTTTTGGGGGCGATCTCAAAAAGTGGCTTTTTTTGGCCAAAAAGTGTCATTTTTTGTCAAAAATGGCCATTTTGAACCAAAGCATCTGGGGAGCTAATTTTTTTGGGGTGCTGAATCCGAATCCGGGGTCGAAAAAATTATCGGGGTACCCCCGGGGTACGGAAAAAAATTTTTTCTGAAACATTTTTTCGAAATTTTTTGAAAAATCAGAACCCCGTTCGAGCGGCCGAAGGCCGCGAGTCTCTCTGACAAAATGGCAAGAGGTGCGCGAAGTGCCACGGATGCACGCTAACCGCGGAAAAAAAAAACAAGAGAAAACCCGCCGATTCGAGGCGGTAATCCGCCGAGAATCGGCGGGTTTTCTCTTGTTTTTTGACATCTATTTCTTTATTTCTAAATTTTTTCGGCACGAATCTCTATATGAACTGGAACAAGCGATATACACGCGGCATTTGCTGCAGGCCACTATGAGCCTGAATTAATTTTCCCTCACCTGTATTAGGTGGCGGGCGGGTATTGTAATCAAAACGATAGCGCCAACAAAGTGCTTACTAAAAGAAGAGAGATCACTTCTTCCCAGATTTTGCACTAATATATTCTTCTACAATCCCTAAAGGTCCATCAAATGTACCGCAGAGACAGTCTCTAGGGAAGGGGTAAATTATAATATGATATTAGAAACAGTATAACCCGAAACCGATCTTAAGCGATTCGAATTCGTTCGAAAAGTTCACAGAAAAGTGTCATTCGAGAATGCGGACATTTTTATTACTAACTATTTAATTTACAGGTTCCCACGATCGGGGTTGGCATACAGGATGTGGAATTCTCCAAAAAGGTGTCATATTTGCTTAACTTTCCAGAGACAATTGAATATTCCAGAATCTCTACCCTTCATATCTCTCCACATCTCCACCATTTAGCCACGAGGCCCTGGTTGTGATCAAACTGCTCACCAAACTACACTATAGGCAAGTGATTGTGCTGGTTGTAGAAGGAGATTTGAATGGACAGGAATTTATGACGCATTTCGAGGAGCTGAGAATCGCCAATAAAATACACGTCAGTTTTTGATAAATTTTTTATGTCATAGCAACATTATTTATTGTTGCCAAACTTTTTATAGGTGCAAGCCTACGTTGAACTTATCATGAATGACTCACTGCCCAGCCAAATTGCGAAGGAATTCGCTGAAACCACTGCTAATACCGTAGTACTCTGCGCTAAGTAAGTGCCTCGTTTTGGATCATTTTTTAAATAATTTCTTGACGCACAAACTCAGAGAAAATTTTCACTTTCTTAAATTATTACTAAACATTTACGTTTAGTTAAAAAAGTCAATAAATAATACTTGTTCAAAACTGAATTGCTTTCAGACGCGCTAACTCGGAAAAAATTTTCACAGCGGCAGCCGGCTTCACTGGGTCTGGTCGGCTATGGATCGTGAATGAAGCTTCTGGGAGTGCCAAAAACATCCCAAATGGATTTTTGTCGGTCCGCCTTAGACAAAGTGCCAATTCAGCGTTGAGAGATGCACTTATGGTCGCTAGGGACGGAACCAACTATTTGAGTGGCGTGACAGCACAGCCGCCTTCTGGATGTACAAAGATAGGGATTAGCGATCCGTGGACGAGCAAAATCGGTGATGAATTTTACAGGCGAGTGGTTTATGAACGGAAATCTTTGAGAATTTGATACTTTTACTAAAAGTTGGCTAATATAAAACTTTGGGCAGACTAAATTTATCTTGAAATTTTTGTTATGGAATTCTCTTATACGAATCATATATAGAAGCCTGATTTCCACCACCTTTCGCGGCGATACCAACCCAATAAAGTTCAATGAAAGAGGAGAACGAATCGCCATAGCCTACGACATACTCAATTTTCGTCAAGGAGGGCGCTGGATCACTGTGGGGCATATGGTATCTTAGTTTACACTTAAAAGTCGCTTACTTTCATAAAAGTCTTTTCAGAGCGAACAAAGTGGTTTGCACGTCGACGAAAGTTCTATAAGATGGCCGGGTGGTGGCATGGACAAGCCCATGGAGATCACTTTGCCCAAACATCTTAGGGCAGTGGCTGTGCCGGACCCGCCATTTGTCTATACAGTACCGGTGGGTGCACCGAGAAAATGTGCCACGTACGAAGTATTTTCGATAGATGATGTAGAAGTTGTAAGTTTAGTAAAAATAATGGCAATATTGACTTTGTCATAACGATTACGATACAAATGAATATAGACTCAGATATAAGTGGAAAACTCTTGTCCACTAAAGGGTATTGGCTCGTGCATGTAGCATACTGATTACGATTAGATTTAAATATAAGAACTATGTCAGGACAATGCCCCCGAATATATTCCTTTGCAGACATGTGTGAGAGCAATTGTTTTGAACACATTAATGGTGAAATTGATAAAAGCTAAAAACGTTAAATTGTAGAATAGCAGAATGTCGTATATTTCAGGCCGGCCCATGGTATCCTTGTCCGATGACGAAAGAAGATGGAGCTATTGAGATGTTTTGTTGTGCTGGTTTTGCAATTGATCTGCTCTCGAATTTGTCAAAGCCGGAAGTGAGAATATTATTTAGAGACAAAGTAGTTTCGCCTTATTTGTCGCGCTTATTTGTCAAAAATCAATCGCGATCTTTTGTGCAAATAACATGCACTTATTTTGTTTCAGCTGAACAGTTCATTTCATATGGGTTTTACATTCGATTAAATATTACAGAATTATGTTTTTCAAATAAAAAAATTTAAGCCCGAACGGGGATTCAAACCCCGGACCCTCAGATTAAAAGTCTGATGCTCTGTCACTGAGCTATTCGGGCTCATGTTTCTAAAAGACTGACTCTTCTATACGTTCGATTCCTTTTTCGAGCTTTTATATGTAATATATATTTCTTATACCAAACAAATTCCGTGCATAGGTTGTTTTGAACAATTTTCATGAGTTTCAAAATCAGTACTCGAGCAAATAACATGGTTATTTTTTAGCTGAACAGTTCAATTCATATGGGTTTCACATTTGATATTCATTTGAATGAAACATATGGCACCGTTTTATTGGACAACAGCCAGGAAGGGGAAGAGGCCAACCTGGTAAATGGAGTTGCTGCCCGACGAGGATATGTTTTGAGTGGGTTGATTGGTATGTTCTAAGTATTTTGTGAACGTAATTGATAATATGTTCCAAAAAAATCTTTATAGATTTCATAACACTTCCAGATTTCTTGCCACGTTTTCCTGTAAAAACAAAATAGAACTTTTCCCAGTCAAAACTTTAAAAATGTACAGTCGACTCTCGATTTACCGCACACACGATTTACCGCACTTTCGATTAACCGCACATAATTGGCTGGAACGGATTTTTTCCATACAAAATTCCCTCGTTTATCCGCATTTTGTGCGGATAAATTCGATTATCCGCACAGGTTTTTGCGGAACCAAAGTGAAATTTCCAAGTAAAATTTTTCGTTTATCTGCACAAAGAAAAATGGTTCTGTTTTTGGCGCAAATTTCAAACTTTATACAAAATTTTCCTGTTTTTTATCAAATTTTTCGAAAATTTTTCAAAATTTTTGCCATATTAGGTAAAAAGTTTGCAAAAATCGGTCAAAATTTAGTTAAAAAAATCAGAATTTTTTGAGCGGGAATTCAAATTTTATTTTTTATTTTCAAAAAAATGACAAAAAATATAGGAAATTTCGTTTATCCGCACAACTTTGCACTGGAAGGATTTTCTCCATACAAAATTCTCTCGATTTACCGCCCACCCGATTAACCGCACTTTCGATTATCCGCACAAAATCGCCATTCCCGACGTGTGCGGTAAATCGAGAGTCGACTGTATATTCTTCTAAAATTGCACCTCTATGGGTTTTTGTACCTGATGATTCAGAGTTTGAGGTCAGTTTTAGCGTAGCATCACTTTCTGGCAATCTGCTCTCCAATAGGGGTGCATGACAATTGAGCGCCAGACTATTGAGCGCCAGACAATTGAGCGCCAGACAATTGCGCGCCGGACGATTGAGCGCCAAAAAAAGGACAATTGCGCGCCAACGCATAAAACGCGTTTTTGACCCGCAAACGTCGCGGCGCTCAATAGTCTGGCGCTCAATTGTCATAGAGCCTCCAATAGCCAAACTTACAAAAAGTGATATTATAGTGTCCTCAATGCCAAAATAGACCTCAAATTCGAAATCAGCGTGATAGAAAATTTATAAAACGTGTAATCTACACAATCCGAGGTATTTAAGAATATCAATTTCTGAATAGTTTACCGTTATAAGAAGATATTGTCAACGAAAAGGTAGAGCCGTTATATATAATTTAACAGCATCTTTGCATTTCTATGGAAACATTCCTTACATTTCAGGCGAACTAGCCAATGATATGGCGGACCTCGCAATTGGCGCGTTCTCTATCAACCCGGAGCGTGAGCGCTATATTGACTTCAGTGAACCATGGCATTATCATGGGATACAAATTCTGGAAAAATGGGTAAGTGAGGCTGAGTGTCGTCTGTAACGCTATTGTACCTCAAAAATTGCCAAATATAAAGGATGTGAATCTCAAGAAACCCAGGGATTCGCCGATGGAATCCTTTTTGCAACCACTGAAGTCCAGTTTGTGGACAGCTTTAGTGGCTTCAGTGTTCCTGGTCGGATGCTGTATTTTCTTCCTGGATATGAAGTAGGTTTTCTTACTAAAACTATGATTCTGTATCCAAAAAATTATTTTTCAGGTCTCCGTTTGACCGTTTTTATGTGGAAGATTTGTTCTTCGGCCGTGAACAAGATACCAGGGTATCCTTTGAAGAAGCGATGTGGTTCGTCTGGGGAGTCTTGCTCAACTCCGGTGTGTGCGAAAGTAAGAATTTTTCAGCGTTCGAGGAATTTTTAAGCTTTCATTGCCAAAAATTTTAAGGTTAACAATATAGTTTTTCGAAATATCTTTGTAGTAGAATCAAGTAAGACTACTTTGAAATTTTGTATTGAAATTTTTACATTGCGTTTACATAGACAGACGTATCAGCATCGTAATGATATATTTTATTTAGAGACACCTCGAAGCTTTAGTGCGAGAGTCCTGGGTTTAGTGTGGTGTGGCTTCTGCATGATCATGGTAGCATCGTATACAGCAAACTTGGCTGCGTTTCTCGTCCTGGATCAGCCCGAACGTAGCCTCAGCGGCGTCACAGACGCAAGAGTAACGTTCTTTATACACTCTTCATTGTATAACAGCTAGAATTATAGCTAAGAAATCCGAGTGCGAACTTCTCTTACGCAACTGTGGCGCACACAAATACATACCAATATTTCAAGAGACATGTAGAATTGTCCACGATGTTCCGCAAGATGGAAGGCCACAATGTACGGACACCTCGTGAGGGAATTCAAGCTCTTCTCAATGGGTAAGCAGTTGAACTTGTGCATGCATTAAAAGTTTTGATTTCGGAAGCAGTTTACAAAAAATATTATAGAATAATCATTTTCAAACTAAAAACTTTAAGCCCGAACGGGGATTCAAACCCCGGACCCTCAGATTAAAAGTCTGATGCTCTGTCACTGAGCTATTCGGGCTCGTGTCTTTGAAATACTGATTCTTCTATACGTTCGTGTCCTTTTTCGAGCTTTCCTAAATATACTTTTTATTTATTATACTCTATATTTTTAATTCCTGTGCAGTTTTTTGGACCACTTTCATGAATATCATATCAGTACTCGAGCGGCAGCCTGACATCTTTAGGCTTGAAAATCTTTTCTTATATCTGAGGATTGAGAGCGGTTCAGGGTCTACGTAATTGATGATTTGAAAGTTCTGAGCCAGGATTTTAAAATTAGCGCAAAGTTCTAAGCTGGTACTCGAATATCAATTTACCCTTTTGAAAACACCGCTCACCGTTGATGTTTCTTTCATCGCATGTTTCTTTAGTACTTTGGGTGCTTTCATATGGGACTCTGTTCGATTGGACTTCGAAGCAGCTCGTAATTGCGAGCTTAGAACCCGAGGTGCACTATTTGGCAGATCGGCCTACGGCGTTGGACTGCAAAAACACTCTCCTTGGACGCCGCATATCACAGCTGCGATTTTAAGGCTGGCAGAAAGTAGGTTACTCGTATTTTGGCACTGAAAATTTCCGAAAATGTTTTCGGCGGCACAATGGAGCGACTTGAATCAAAATGGATCACTTCCGCCGGCAAAAAAGTGTGTGTCTACGAAACCCACAAAACGCCCGCCAGGCTTGGCCTGCGCAATATGCGCGATGGGTTGATTCTCGTGGTATTGGGAATCAGTTTTGGTGCACTCTTTAGCTTTGTCGAGGTGAGAATGGGACGTTTGAAAGAAGCAGAGAGGTTGGTCATATTTACCGTATAACCTGTAAGTACAGGCGTTTATTTCTAAAATTTAAAAATTCTAGAAGTTTCTATAAGTGTTTGTTATCAGAGAATAGCCAAGAACTAGGGCTACCTTCTGGTACCAAACACTTCTGGAAACTTCTAGAATTATTCATTTAAAAAAATAAACGCCACCGACCGTCGCGACGGGCAAGGATGGGTGTAATTCATGGTGGGGAAATTCGGCAAAATCAAAGGAAGGCTTAGCCGAGGTTTGCCGAGGACCATTCCGCTTGGGACCAACCTCTGTTTAAAAAATATTTTACAAATACCAGGATTTTAACGAAAAGCGAAAAAATCTGATTGTACCAATGGATAGAGCTTAAAAAGTTGGTATATAGTGGCATGATCAGATTTCGTATTTAGTTGGCAAGATTTCGAGAAAAATTGAGAAGAATATTTGCATAGTAAAACTAGTTGCAAATTTTAACTTCAATTTTTCTAATTACAGGGAATACGGCATATTGTATACTGTATTACCTGTAACTGCAGCCCTGCTTGAAATGACCACCGCTCCAATTAAAGCTTCCACTGGAGCTCGACTTTAAAAATTATATCCCTTGGCTGTAATTATAGGGAACATATTATTAGTACAAATGCTTAGAACAAAGACTTCTAGTTATAAGTATAAACTATGATAATCTTGAGGTGTTATGTCAATCCCGGCTTAATTTTATGAATTCATATTCAGAAAGCGACATAAATTAGCTCGGCGATATGCTGCGCATTGGCGAGCAAGGGTTAAGAAAAAGGTCGCTGTGCAATTTTCATTGACAGAAATGGCAAATACACAGGAGGCAAGTTGTTCATCGCTGGAGCCTATAGAGCAGGTAAAGGCTTTATGTTGTTTTCCTTGAGTTTCTGGTTACTAATTCCTTCGAAAATCGAAATAATACCACGAGGGAAATTATTCTCCTTGAATCTAGTGTCTCCAATAATCCCCCTCTCACTCTCTGAAGTGCCCAGCATCTCGACATCTCAGCATTTCCAATACCATAAGACCAATAAGTGCTCGAAATTCGCAATGAAGAATAAATTTGCTTGATTTGGCCAAGCCTGAGCTTTGCTTGGGTTTAGGCAACTGGGACCCGACAAAGTTCCGGGTCCCAGTTTACCGGTACTTGCTTGGCTTATATAAGCCAAGTCAGTTGTTTTGATTTTTCCATTTGAACAAGTGAACATTTTAGGCCAAAAAGACTGCTAAAGTTTTACCGATGCAACGCGTTCTACCGACTCGCGAAGTTTTTGTGCCCAATTTGAAGTTTGGGAGGAAACCTTGCCGACTATATTGCAGCCGCTGCCATGTAATATTTTATTTCATATATTATATACTTTTACTTCGTATTAGGCTTGGATTTAGGTTAAGAAAACTCGTAACCGAAAAAATAGACAAAGATCTTTCACTTGAAATAACTTTTCAGAACATTGTTGAGACAGTACCGCGTCCAGTTTTGGGACTGTTTGCAGTTCTCTGTTCCACATTTTGCATACTCTCATTCCTTTGGCCGTGTTCACTGATGCCGTGTTTCCTGACATGTTTCGCTGATTATGTGCACACTTGTCCAATTAAGAATTGCGGCCACAGAATCGGACGATATCGAAGATTTCGACAGCCGATATTCTTCGTTTAATGCTTAAATTAATTTTGCGTACGTTGATTGTAACATCAATTATCGGAATAAATTATTGCTGCACTATAACTGCGCCTGCAAATTTCTACTAATCTTCAGTCGGCTGCATTTGCTGATGAGCAATTTTTTATCTCTCACGCACACCTTGTGAGGGAATTCAAGCTCTTATTAATCTTTATAATAAGTCTGTGATGTCTTTCCTCCGCCGGACGTTTATTCGAATTTGAATTCCCGCCTTTTGGCATTCTGTATTTTTGTCTGTCAGGTTTTTGTCACGCTTTTTCTGGAAGGTATTTTTAGGGGTGTACATTTTGAAATGTACCTATTTTAGGGTACTTTTTAGCTGGGAATCCGAATTTGAAGCCAAAATTTCGCTAAAATGTAGACAAATTTAGACAAAAATGTACCTAAAATGTACCATGTCTGTCAGGTTTTTGTCACGCTTTTTCTGGAAGGCATTCTTAGGGGTCCCCATTCCTGTCTGTCAGGTTTTTGTCATGCTTTTTCTGGAAGGCATTCTTAGGGGTCCTTACCCCTGTCTGTCAGGTTTTTGTCACGCTTTTTCTGGAAGGCATTCTTAGGGGTGTATATTAACTTAGACTGAGCCAAACTCAGACTAAGCCAAACTCAGACTGAGTCAAACTTAGACTGAGCCAAACTCAGACTGAGCCAAACTTAGACTGAGCCAAACTTAGACTGAGCCAAACTTAGACTGAGCCAAACTCAGACTGAGCCAAACTTAGACTGAGCCAAACTTAGACTGAGCCAAACTTAGACTGAGCCAAACTCAGACTGAGCCAAACTCAGACTGAGCCAAACTTAGACTGAGCCAAACTCAGACTGAGTCAAACTTAGACTGAGCCAAACTTAGACTGAGCCAAACTCAGACTGAGCCAAACTTAGACTGAGCCAAACTTAGACTGAGCCAAACTTAGACTGAGCCAAACTCAGACTGAGCCAAACTCAGACTGAGCCAAACTTAGACTGAGCCAAACTTAGACTGAGCCAAACTCAGACTGAGCCAAACTCAGACTGAGCCAAACTCAGACTGAGCCAAACTCAGACTGAGTTTATGAGTGAAGTTAGAACAGAAAAGGCATACTGATATAGAAAATGCATATTGATATAGAAAAGGCATACTGATATAGAAAGGGCATACTGATATAGAAAAGGCATATTGATATAGAAAAGGCATACTGATATAGAAAGGGCATACTGATATAGACTCCCCGCGCGCTAGCGCGCGTTAGCGCGCTAGTGGGTAAATAATTTAATTCCTTATTTGATAGTTTTGAAAACATACAAGAAAACATTCACAGGAATTTGCTTGGTATAAGATCAGACCTTCCGAGCAAGAGCCCGAATAGCTCAGTGACAGAGCATCAGACTTTTAATCTGAGGGTCCGGGGTTTGAATACCCGGTCGGGCTTAAATTTTTTTTATACAAATCCCATATATACAAATCCATATATACAAATCCCATATATACAAATCCCTTGCAAGAAAAATTGGCACAATATGCCATACTTAGGGTACAATCGTGTTATCGGGGGGGGGGGGGGGGGAAATTTTCATACATTTTTATATAGCAAAAAATCATTAGGGGGGACCCTATTGATTTTTTTACAAATTTTTCAGGAAAAAAAATTTTCATACCATAGGGTACCCCCTATGGTATTTTGCGAAAAAAAATATTTTTAAAATATTTTTGCCAAAAAATCAATAGGGGGGACCCTATTAATTATTTCACAAATTGTCAGCAAAAAATATTTTTTCAATCAATAGGGTCCCCCCTATGGATTTTTGAGGAAAAAAATTTTTTTTGGAAATTTTTCCAAAAAATTAATAGGGGGTACCTTATTAATTTTTTTCACAATGTATGTCAAAAAATAAATTAAAATCAATAGGGTCCCCCCTATTGATTTTTTGCTATATAAAAATGTATGAAAATTTCCCCTCCGATAACCGTTCCCCCCCCCCCCCCCGATAACACGATTGTACCATACTTAGTCTTTTTACTTTTTGCTAGACAAGCACAAAAATAATAAAATACAAAGCTATCGAAAGCTCATTAACATCGCTAACATTTTGTGATAGAAAGCAATACATTTTTACTTCTTAATATACAAAAATTTGTCAGTTACATACAGTCATGTTTGTTCATTTGGCATTCTGTCAAATAATGCGCAGATACGAATATTAAAAAATCTTTACTTGTTAAGTGATAAATATGTATCAAAAACCATAAAGAATTATAAAATTGCATGTAAATTTGAGATAATACTTCGCTTCACGCCATCTCTTGGCCCATTCTTACGACCACTTTTCGCAACACAATCCTCTGGTTCGGCATAAGACTGAGGTACACGCCAGCGATGAAACAGTCCGACGGAATCTCCGCTTCCGAGTCGCCTTCCACAACAAATAATCGGAAGTCTAGGAATGTGTTGGCCGATGTGAACTCTCGCACAGGCTCCAAAGTGCCCGATTTGGATGTTTGAATTCGACACATTTGCAACACGAGACGAAGCGCTTCCGAGCAGGTGGTGCGTCGAGAAATCAGCACAGATTTGTAATTGCTCTGAAAAATATGGATTCAAATTGTAAAGCAAACTTCGGATAAAATTTTTGGCATTGCGGAATTATCAGTTGGTTGTGTTAGGGATACTCTAGTAGGTCTATTCTCCCAAACTTATTCCAAGGTGCCTCAAAAGTATATCCCAAAGAGCTCTTTCAGAAAGTCCTTAAAACTAACTTTAATGGAAAAATTCTCCAACGGTTTAATGAAGACGGTCCAATGAAAACCACTAAGCACTACGTTTGTGCTTTTTATTGCTGTTAAGTCTTAGAAACTTAGTTTGTTTTTATTCAATCATAAAAACAACATTTAATTATCTACTTGGTGGAAAAATCGTAACCTGACTCAAAAGTTTTTCTAATTTTTTTTGAAAAATTAGAAAAACTTTAAAGACTGCCAAAAAACATTCACATGAATTTGTTTGGTATAAGCTATATCTAAGTGATCTGAAAAACGGGCATGAACATATAAGAAAATCAACCCTTCCACAGCATGAGCCCGAATAGCTCAGTGACAGAGCATCAGACTTTTAATCTGAGGGTCCGGGGTTTGAATCCCCGTTCGGGCTTAAATTTTTGTAATTACAAAAGATTAAGAAATTTCACACAAAGTAAATTTCGTTACTGATATAACATTATTTGCAATTTTTTAAAAGGTCATTTTTGTGCAAAAAACGACTTGTGCAAAAATGTTGTCCTATAAAAATGTCACTATCAATCACCTGTGGGCAAATATCGCTGTCATATATCCTTGCGAGAATTGCGTTGCTGACCATACTGAGGATGAATCGCGACATTTCCGGTGGGTGGCATCGCTGCAGCTCCAAAGGTCGCGAATTTTTGTCTGAAAAATTTCAAATAATAATGCGTTAGAAAAAATAGCGGGTAATCCAGAAACGACGTCAATTTTGAGCCCATTTACCTTTTAGATGCCCTTAGGGACAAAAAGGTTTTGCCATACTAACGCCATACTCAAAAAGGTGACGTCATTTCTGAATGAGACCTCAAGAAAAAAAGACTTACCCAACTCGAGAATGCTCTTGACCTCCTCGCCGTTGTGTCTGGTGCGAATCTCCATCCACAGCTGGAACAAATTGAGATCGCGGAAGGACAGTCGGAACTTGTTTAGAATCATCTCGACAACAGCCTGCGACGTGGTTCGGCTGGTGATTTTCAGCGTCTTGTAGTCGGTATCGGATTTGATGCCGCAGGTGAACACTCTGAGGTAGCCCTGAAAATATGACTTGTCTGATTTGAAATAAATACGGTTACCATTTTTACTTCCAGTGGTTTTAATTCAAATCCAATTAAATCCAATTTCTGAGAAAGAATCACCGTTATATCAGTTTTGTTGTCGTTAATTTTTAAACCGCTTAGGGTATTATTTAACTCAGAAGCGTGGAACCCGAAATTGAAACAATGAGAAATAGTGTGTCTCTAACAGTCTAAGTGGCGTAGTGGTGGAGTGGTTAAGACATCGGCTTACCGCACCAACCCACTGGGGTTCGATTCCTTGGTGCGTCACACACCCAACCTAGGTGCTCCACCCCTCCGTGGGTCGGATAGATAGGTACAGCTTCAGCTGGAAGATAAAGACGGCAATGGCCGGGGTCAGGGGGTTGCTCCCCGCGCCCACTCTAAGGCTGCCGCAAGCTGCTAAGCATCCCCGGTCGAAAGCTTCGGCAAGTAGGCTTGGGGACCACGCACGGGAAAAGCTTCGGCGAAGTACCGTTGATTCACGGGGGCACTTTATCTTTATCTAACAGTCTATCAGGTCTCAAGTCCTATTATAGTTCTGAATCGTTTTTCGTCACTAAGATTGCCAGTCGCCATCAAATTTCTAGGATCAAAGTCTAGTGATCAAGGATCATCTTCTATAATGTTCATACGTTTTTCAGAACGTACCTTTTATGCGATTTAAAGTTTCGGATCCTCAAAAATCGTGGCATTTTATAACGTTTATTTTCACTCTTTATGTCAATTTTTCCAAAAATTGTATTCTTACAGTTTGTCACTTTCAATAATACTCATGCAAATCTCTAAAGGCAACTCCAGACAAATTTAAAAAACGTTCAATCACAAACGCTCGTAAATTTTTGCTCCTTAATTTTTTGCATGTCAAAGTCAACAAAATTATGTCAATCTTCCGAACAAATTTAGTCCTTCGAAATTCCTTCCAAGTCGCAACTTTTTTGTTACAACTTTTTTCTCATTTCGCACTCGTACCGCATTTTTCTCATTTCTTTCACAATTTTCACTTTCCCCTTTAACTCCCCAAGTGAGTAGCATGTAACGTAACATTTTCCACAGCTATCAGCTACGAGCGACTTCCTAATCGGGGCAATTCGCGCGGCAATTAGTCCAAATATGGAAAGGTGGGAACAGGTTTCCCTTTCAACCCACGATCCTCACGGTCCAATTAAGTTGCATCTAACAGAATCCAGCCAGGTGTGAACGCTGTTATATTACACACCACATCCGGCCAGCACGCCTCTCACCTTTCGATCATCTGGGATCTCACCTTCATATCCCTTCACCCCCGAATGCACACTGATATGCACTTTCAAGGTCTACATAGTGTTTTGGGCGGAAAATCAACGGTTTCAGGATTTTTCTGGAAGTAGAGAAAGGACAAAGAAAAATAAAATTTTCAAAATTAATAAAAATATCAAACTTCAGTGTTCAATAAAATTCACTAACTTTGACAAGAATCTGAATTTTATCGAACCTCAGACAAATTTTTGAAGGCGACAACTTTCAATATTGGAAAAGTTACTTATTTTGAATTTTTCCATCAGTTTTGCTTATGTTAGGCGTTTTTTACGGAGATTTTATTTTTTTAATTCTCTTCAAATTTTTCAAACTCAAAGTTACAGAAAGTAAAAAACTGGAACTTACCCAATCATCTGGTCCGAGATCGGCCGTTTGCGAGTCCCTCTCAAAACTATCCATGGAGCTGAGAGACGAATTTGAAAGCGAGCTGGATCTGCCTCGAGAATGCGGAATGTTGCGGCTAGTCAAAGAGCTCGACGTGGTGGTATTGCTCGCGAACGAGGATCGCCAAGAAAAGTCACCTGCCGAACTACTAGCCTTGGACTTCACCCTCGTGGGCTCTTCTTCTTCGCCGATGGAAATTATGGTGCGGTGCTGGCTCTCGTCAGAAGTTATCACCTGAAAATGTTTATTTAGAAAATAAAAAGAGAAACCGAATGCACAAAAAGTAAAAAAGACAGTATTTGGAGCAAAAGCCAATTTTTTAAGAAATACCATTTAAAAAGAATATAATTTCGATTTTTACCAAAAAAGTTACAAAAGTGGCAACTGTTGGGTGACAAAAACGAAAAATTACAAAAGTAGCAAAAAATTTGAGATAAAAATGAAATCAAACAATTAGAAATTAAGTTTCTAGAATTTTAAATTCTTGAAGAACTTTTAAGAATTCAGGTCTCAATTGAGCCCAATTCACCCTAACAAGATCAATATGAAAACACTCACCTTATTATTCTCATTGCCTGAAGGAATCAATAGTGCAGAAAGTTGCAATTCTGGCGGAGAGATCAAAGATGAAGTAGAGGCAATTGAACCGCTGGTGGCCGAATTATGGGACGCGGAGTCGTCGATTGTGGGCGCCGGAGACGGAGACTTTCCGTCGCGACCGGAGACGCTGTGGCACTGGGAACGGCTGTGGGCCGAGGAGGGCCGGATCTGATATTTCAGCATAGGTAAATAGGAAATAGCAAGCTGAAAGTTGGAAATTTATTAGTTTTGGTTGTGAATAAACAATTAACGACCGTCAAAAATTTCACGCACAATATAAACTCGAGACTTGTGACGGGAATTTGAATATCAAGATTAGTATTGCATGATGTCCAGGAAGAGGATGCTTTGATAACCATGCCTGAGAAAAGTTAAATATGAAAAAATAACAAAAATGCAGAAACCAAACTTTTGGATAAATTTGTAACATCTCTAAAACAAACATTCAGTTCGAAAAAATTTCCGTATATTTTTTTTCAAAAAACTCAACTTTTGCGTGAAATTGGAGAAAAATTTCTGAACGTCCTAAAATAAAGAGCTGGAGGTGAAAATCCGGGTAGAACTAAGAACACCTGACGAAACAGGAAGAGAACACAATTTTTGGACTGAATCCTGGGAATTCGGGGATTTTGGATATCAGCTGGCCGTGGGAAAGCAGGACTATGTGAGAAGTTTGTCAAGAGCTTAAGTAAAACTGTCTTCAATTATCTAAAAACGGAGGAGTAGCCAAAAATATAGTCAGAATGCGAAGCAATTTGAAATGTAAAAAATCCAATAGCATCCAAGAATAGAACTTTTAACAATTTCCGGAATTTAACATCAAGTAACTGAGAAATTTGGCTGAAAAATTGCCTGAAAATTTTTCTGGATGTAATTTTGGCTTTTCCGTTCGAATTTTGAATTTTAAGTTGAGAAAATTGCTGAATGCTCCGCGAAGATCCCATACTATTTTGAAAGAATATTGTATAAAAGTTTCAAAGTTTGGAAGAAAAAACCAAAAAAGAGAGAAAAAAGTTGTATTCTAAAATTTTCTGGAAAATTCTACATTCTTAAAGGCTCTTCCAAAGAAAACAGATTATAATTTCGATAACGCGAATACGAAAGGTCAGTAGCATAAAACTATTATTTTTCTGATCAAAATCTACGAAAGAATTCACATAAACAATAATCACTTATAATTGGAACGCAGAAACAAGCTATAAACGAAAAAGATCGGCTGGCACAGCAGAAGAGAACCGCCGAAGTACCCTTCGGCGATGTGACTCACCAATGCATATGGCAACATATATAAACAAATCGCAATAAGGGAATTATAAGCGACAATAATATGGGCATTTGTACAAATCGAAATGACATGATATTCATATGTCAGGATGGAAGAAAATGGAAGGAAATAGAATGGAATGCATAGTTCATTGGAAGAGGACGTAAAAGGAATGGAATCGGTAGCATCTCCATTCTTTGAGGAAAAGGAGACTGAAATGGAAAGCAAAGTGGCAAACATAATGACAAATTCCTTGTATTCCCATTCCATTCCAGGAATGTTAGAAAGTTGACTATATAGAAGATAGATTCCACTCAGTATCCATTTCCTTTCCATTTTCGGGTATACAGACTAAACGGACGTCATTCCGGCCTCAAATCGAATGGACAAGGAAGGATTGGATTCTAAGTGGTACATTACATTTCGACCCATACCGCTAACATTCCTAGGAAAATAGAATGAATAGACGCTATACGTACATTCCATTTCCATCCACGGCCGTAGCCCACCTCTGAACATTGAATGAGCGAAATTGCTACAAAATGAAGTGTCTGTGTGGTATTAATGACACAGCACTTACAGAGGCCATAACACCCGCATTAGGCAGCCACCGACCCCGACAACCTTCCAATTTGTCTCTCTTATAAAAACACATCAATAATGATCACCGCCTTTGCTGCACGAAAAAGAGACATGTTTATCTCGCCCCAACGCACATGCGCACCAAATAATTGGGCCACGTTTGGAGAGCGGGGATCACAAAAGTGGAACTTTGCTCTAATCTTGCGTACAATACTGTCACATTGGCCATATATGGGCTTAAAAAACTAATGTAACAGTCGAGAATTCTCGAATATAGGAAGCGAAAAAATTGGAGAAGAAAAAAGAAAAATTTTCGCTCAAAATAGAATTTGACTCTATTCACTGGAAATTTTAAGGATAAGTTTCCCCTAAAATTCTCCAAAAATCAAAATTTTATCCAGAAAACTGAATCAAGAAGAGAATCCAGAAAAGTAGTGAGCCAATTTGCGCAGTAAATGCAAATTTTAAGCCAAAACCTTTCCAAAGCAAAACAACCGGCCAAAACTTATCGGCGAACATAAAAATTTCATACATATATAACACACAAATTCATATATACATTTCGTTATTGTCAGAATTATTAATCCTGGGCCGAAGATTTGGTTATTTATTGTCAATGAGAGCGGGAAATTGGTGAAAGGAAACGATATTAGCCTGGAAAACGATATTTCATCACTTCCTTCACAGACCTTATGGATGATTCGGCCATATGGCCAATTTGACACAAATAATATTGAACACACAATGAAAGTGGCCGGTGGAAGTTTTGCTTTGCTCTATTTATTTTTCTATTGAGAAAAATATAGATAGACTTCCGGACAAATCACCCAAAATAAAGTGTACAGTAAAACAAAAGACACGGATATACTAGTTGTTAGCCTAATATGCAGCATGCGCAAAAAGGAAATAAGCAGAGAAAACGATTAAAAACGAATAAAAAGAAGGGAATGAATATGAGGAAATGATATCATTGCTTTGTACAATAGCATCATAGTTTTTTGTATCAAAAGTAGCTTATGAGAAGAAAATTCTGGATAATTTGAGAAAATCATATCTAAAAATTGCTGGGATAAATGAAAGATGGAAACGATAGCGTTTGTCACTCTCATGAGGTGCTTGCGGTGCAAGAATTTTCCCGATTTGAGGCGATTTTGCAATTATTCGAATACCAAAATTTCAGAAAATGTCATATTTGGCGAAATTTCCTCAACAAATTCCGGAGATCAAAAAACCGGAACTTTTGTTTAATTTTGATTTATAATTAAAGGTAAATTTTTGCCAAAAAAAATTTATCGCTCATATAAAAGTATTGGATTTTAAAGGTCATAGAAGACAGAATTGATATGATTTGACTAGTGAAGAGCCTTGCATGGATTTTCCACAGTGATCAAAGATCGTTGACTCAATAAAATTATTCGGGGTGGGGTTTAGTAAATTTTGCATAGATTCAGCATAATTGTGCCATAATAAGGGAATTTTAGTTTAGACTTTTGAAACAGTTTTACTGTTTCGAACCGCAAACTTCCTAAAGAATTCAGAACCTATAAGTAAAGTCCTGGGAAAGGATTTGGAAAATGGCATTTGCGTTCAATAAGCGCACTTTTCCCAGCTTAGAATGCGACAATCCCAGAACCCAGCCCATCCTTCCGTTTACTAATCGCCAGCGACCATCGTTTACATAAACAAAGAAAATGGACAGAGGGAGTTTGAAGTCTCTTTCCCAGATTTGACAAGTTTTAAAGGTTGCACTCTAACTGTTGGAGACAAAATATTGCAATGTTGGAAACAAAACACAATTTTAATGTCAACGATTTGAAATGTTTTGTTTTCAAATTTGAAGGCTTCAGGTAACTATGGGATTAGGGAACACCAGTTAGACGAAAGCTTATAGAAACAAAAAAATAGTTAAACAAAAATAGAAAGTACATCTTTTGAAAAATATGATGTTTTTGCACCAAATGAAATTGATAATATTCAATTCACAATTATCAAAGAGGCAAAAAAGAAAAAGCAGAGTGAGAAAGAAAAATTTCTGAGCGATGTGTAATTTTCGAATAAAACTGAGTAAGCCTAAATGTAAACATGTTTATAAGAAAAAGCGTACAAAAATATGTGCAGGCGTAGCTAAAGGACAAAAGAATACAGAGAAGAGCAATGAAACACAGAACTTTGGCACTTTCTGTAAAAAGTAGATTTTAGATTGGAAATACAAAGAGTTGGGAATAAAAAAACTCTATAAAATAGACATTATAGAAACAATAAACAAGAACTGTTGCAGTTTTGTTCGTGATTTTCTTGGGAAGAACGTTCAAAGAAAAGTACGAGACCACTTAAAACTTTCCATGTGGCTTACTTCGCAGAATGGGCTGAAGTGATCGTAGAGCGAAATAAGCTGAGGACGAAAGACCTGGTTTTAGATTCAAGATCAGAATTTGTACCAAACTCAAACAAAAATATTGCCCACTTTTCTCAATACTGTCCACAAACCCCAATTCAAACCCAAAATGGACAATTTAAAAATGTCAGAACATCCATCAAACTAAATCCAGTAGTATTCCTCACATTCCAGGGCACTATTAAGATCCTCAACCATTAAGAAAGGCCCTTCAAGAAAAGGGTACCTCATTTTTTATTTCTGATTCATCCGTTCTTCGATGAGGATTAAAGATATCCAATTTGCGAGGGCGGATAACGGGACGCACTCACAAAATAACGGGACGCCCTGGATGAATTGCGGTGGGCTGGGGGCCATTTCCTCCTTCGATCATCACTCCCCCACCCCTTCACGGCTGTCCACAGCCAATCAATCCTCACACTTTCCTTCGCGGATTTTGACCGCGGACAGGCGCAATGTCAGATGAACAAATGCAGCACATCAATTCAGACGATCAAACGGTGGTGGTCATCTAATTCATCCGGTGGTCTGGATACTCACGGACAACAAATTGGGGGGGGGGCTTGTTTCTTTATTTGACACGCTCATTGTGTCAAATAACGGTGTTTCCGTCACTTGAGGGCCGGCTCTCCCGTAGATTGAGGATTGGGTCTCTCGGATGGGCGCCAGGTAGAAAGGCCGGTCAAAGGCAGCCGGGTGTCCGGAAAATCCTGTGAGATCCTGAGTTTTACCACCTGTTCACCTTCTCTGGCTGTCTGTGGTCTTTCTTGGTGTCTGGGATAAGGCGTCAATAGTCTGAGATCTCCTTTTAAGGTGTAAAGGGAATAATAGCAAAGGAGAAACATCAACAAAGAGATCATTAGCCCTTTTAAGCCATTAGGGCGTGCACAGATAATTGGCATAGTAAAGGTCAAGTTAGGGATGTGGATAAGCCAATGAAAGGAGACCTTGGTCAAATTTCTGAAGGGCTGCAAATTTTGGCTAAATTTTTGATAGTAATCCAGATAGTTCAAATCACAAAGTTTCAAGATTCGGATGATCTGTCAAAAGTTGCTCTTTGATAATTGAACACGACGCAGTCGGATTTTTATCTTCTTTCAACTTGTGGATGGTTTTTCTCCAAAACGTCAGCTTTTCATTTGTATTTTGTCTATATTTTTCAAAAAAATCGAAAAACAGAAATGCTCGAGATTTTAATTTTGAGCTCAAAGAAGCCAAAACATGAAACAAACGGCATCTCATTTCACGAAATGAGACTCAAAAGGCTCTAATTAGCTCAGCACAGAGCAACAAAACCAAACAAGCGAAGGTTCAAATGAGTTTTGCATTTGAAATTAACACGTAACAAAAATTCTTTTACGTACAAATGTTGTTTACAAAGTGAAAAATTTGTACTACGAAATATATGACGCAGGTGAATCTGTTTACGTAAAATAATTTCGCCATACCTTAACACAAAATGCTCCAAGTTCTAAAAGACAGCCAATTTTAACGATAAATTTAGTCCTGCTTGAAAACTGATCCCAAAATATAGCTGAAAGCAAGCCCATAGTAATCAATACATTTACTCTTTAACCGCAAAAAAGAGGTTGTTGACAAAAAATGAAGTGAATGCTGGCATAGCGCCAAAATAGGAGACACCTGTGCAAAAAGGAAAAAATGGCCTTGTGTAAGCAATATTATCAATGTTTCTCTCATAATTGTAGCGACTTTTGAGTAGTCAAAAAACTTGAGTTGCATAGCTCGTCGTAACACTAATTTGTAGGGAACATTTTCGGATTTTTGCTTCAAAAAAATTTCCAGGTGTCTTCAAAAAATTGAGTGTTTGCCAATGAATTTCGTCATTTTTTCAAACTTATCCCTGAAAAAGGAAGGAACCCACAGTGTGGGATAAAAAGATCCGAGTAAAAACGTCTGAACATGTACCGCTTAACTCAAAACTCTTCAAAACACTGTGAAACCACAAAAACTTTTTTCTGGATTTCCTAGTCAATTAGTTCCAGGAAACATAAATGAGTCATAATTAGTTAAGAAACACATAAGTTATTAATAACAATCTGACACCGTTACATACAAATCCCGATATATGACACGCAAGTTATTTATTAATTGCTGTGCGTGCATTCCGCAGCAGGAAAAATAGTGCTGGCACGGATAAAAACGATAATATCTCTAGGAATTAGCATCTAGAAATGAATTTGGGAAGAATTACATGGTTGTTGAGAGGGAGATTTGATCAGTTAGTTCTCCTCATTTCGCCGCTGTACATTCTTTGTGTTTTTCTTTCCTCATTCTCTAGAAGAAGCCTGCTTTCCATTAAGGAAATTACAAACGGCTCTGTGGAGATTGAGATCAAGATTAACGCGATTCATACCGAGAAAATGGCTTGTAATAAGCTAAGAAAAGTAATACCTGTGGAAGATTGGAGGATAATTCCGTATTACGAGGAAGGTATATTGGAGAAAAAATTCGTCTAAAAATTTAGCATTCAAAATTTGTCTTGTAATTTTTCGAAAACATTTAACGGCAATCCTGGGAATAATGTCCAGCACATCTCAGAAAATTTTTTCAAATTTTAGAATGTGACTAGTGATATTCTTAAGCAAATGCACAAAAATTTATTACCATTTCGAACATTTTTTACGGAAAACCACTAATAAACGAGGGCGTTGACTAACTTTGAATAACCTTAAACTTATATTTACAGTGCCAAATCCCAACTGATATCGAGTAAATAGAAAATTTAAAAGGACACTCCCAACATTTGCAGCTCAAATGGGAATCGCAGGACTTGCTTCAAAAACACTTCAATCGAGATCACGATTCAGGAAACATTTCAAATAAATAGTTTCGACCCATCCGGCAAAATTTTTCTTAAAAATTTTCGCCAAAATTTTTTTTCTCTCATTTGGACCTATATTTTCCTTGGCGTTCCAAAAAAAGCTGAACACAAAAAGCAACTCGCCAGCAATTTGCAGGCTAATGCGCCAAAGCACCTGCTCCAACTCTTTCTCGTTGCAGAACGCACTCTTTTCGCTACAAAATGCGTTTTCGTTGGAAATATTAAATTTAATCAAGGATAGCGCAAGGCGACCGGTTCCTCTCTCTGTCCATTCATGCAAAAATTGGTACCAAAGGGGTAAGTATTGCACAAAACGACTAAGAAACCCCAACTCCGAGCCTTTCCCTGCAGCGAAAGGGAACTCATTTTGCGCAAAGAAATAACAGCAATCAGCGATCGGAGGGGGAAAGGGGTTCGGTTTGGAACCGTCCTTTCCAGCTGGCCCATTAGGTGCGCAGAGGAACAATACACTCCAAGTCGGTGTTGTATAAAATCCCGGTTCCGGCAAGACTCAATTAATACAAAAGGACGACTCGGCGTTCGGAAATGACTGATCAATTCAGGAAAAAGGAAAGGTGAACAAGGTCAGCGGAAGAGAAAATTAAAGAGATGCAGAGTTCATGACAGTTCTTGAAAGCGGTAAAAACGAAAAAAATTTCGTTGATAGTTGTTAGGAAAGTTCAAAGAAATGTTTGGTGTCGAAGATTTAGGAGGAGTTTTGTAAGGATTTATGTAAAGGTAAGTTCACAGGTAGCTGTTTGTAAATTAATGCCATAATGACAAGAGAGTGTACTGAATATCTTTGAACCCTAAAAGGTAAGGTATAGAAAGAAAGGAGGCGATCGAATCTACCTTTCCGGATGAACCAGGGGCTATGCAGAGTAAAAGTAAGAAACTATAAAATGAGAAAACATTAAAAATACGCAAAAATGTGAAAAAGTTCTAAAAAGGTAACAAAAAAATCAAATATTTTGAAAAATAATGATATCCGAAGGTGATTTCAGATACTCTTTTGGCCAGCGAGGACTTCACTATCTGAAATTCTGTTCAAACCACTGACCCACACCTAAAAATTATACGAAATTGGAATGTCTGATTTTGCAGTGAGAAATTTGTGAACAGAAACGCTAAAATAATTAAAATTTGGCTCATACGGGCTCCACATACGTCAATTTCATAATTGAGTAAGCGTTCAAATGGGAATCGAATGACTTTTATTTGAACCTCTATGCTTTGCGCAACCACTTAGTTTTTAGACTAAAGCTTTTCAACATCTTAATGTTGGTGACCAATATTCTAACGTAGTTCACAAAAGAATGAAACTGAATTGTCTTCTCAAGAATTTGTGGTTTATAAATAATTTTGCTCGAGTTTAAAATCTACTTTTTGATTCTAAAGATTTACAAAAAGAAAACGAATAGTGTTCTTATTCAACAGATTTCTGTAAAATATCACATAGAACAAAATTAAATGCATATGAATAAAGAATGTCACCAAAAGGAAAGCAATTCCAACATTCTGTTTTGCAGCTCCGCAATGAAGGGTTAAGGCGGCTAAATCTACAATTTTGTTTGAATTAGCGGAAAATGGGCACATCAGAGATTTGGATTAAAAGATAACGTTAAACTTGCATTCTAGCGACAGACAAGATATTAGAGAGCAAAACACACAAAAAGAGTTATGAAGGCAAAATGAGATTGTGCGTTCTTTGAAACGGTCTCAACAATTTTGAGCAACAGATTCACATTTTTTAGACTTCTTTCATTGTGCCATCAGAACAAATGAATTTAAAAACCGGACAAAGGATTGGACAATTTTAATGTTCCATTGGAATTAGTTTTGAATTCTCAAAGCTTTTGTGACGAATGGAGGACAAAAGCTAAATATCTTTTGTTTTAAATTATATTTTTGAACCTAAATGTCTTTTGTCATACAACTTTTCATGTGAAAAATGATAAAAAAGATAGCCGTGCATAGAGCCCTAAAATCGAGTGGGATGGACGATAATTAATCTCTAGGGTTTTAGAAAAAAATAAGTTTTAAAAATTGACAACAAATATCATTCACACAAACGCAAACGCCCTTCTGTCGTTCTGATGCTATATCAAAACTTCCGCCACCCACCGCCAATCTATAAACGAAATGATGTACGTCAGCCGCAAAAGCTTGAAACCTCTCGTGACTTCGCGCGGCCACCCATAACCATGTAATTAAGCGACGGAAATAAACTAAAACAAGCGGAAATTGATGGTTAAAGTCCGTTATCCGAGCCTAACGTATCAAATGTGGGTGGCAGTAAAATTGGACACACTTTTGAAGTACAATTCATAGGCCACTCTTGAAGTACTTAGAATGATTATAGAAAGGATAGAGTGCTCTAGAAGGAGGAAGGCTTTGAACGAAGCCCTCAAGCATTTATTGGGGAAATGATACGCATAATCCGAAAATTAATCTAGGAAGCATCGAATTTCAGCGATAATACGTATTCGCTTTGTAACCAACTGGTGCAATATTAGCGACATCCCGATGCAATAATATGGCAATATCATAATGCTTTGACAGAATGAGCGGAGAATGAGATGTAGTGAATCAGAGCTTATAAAAGGAAGCAATATATCACTTGTCAAATCAGAAATCTGCGTAAAATATTCAGTACATACCAGAAAATCAAACTTTTTAGAAATTCCCCAAAAAATAATAAGTTGTATTGGAGTAAAAATGAACATATTTTTGTTAAATCAGATCACTTGTCCAGGTTTTCCGGCAGCACTACTAATAGTATAAAGCAGAAACATAAAACTTAAAAGAAGGCGTTATTAATAACCAGCCGAGCACATAATTCAAAAGAAAACGAAAGTATAATACGTCTTTCTCTTCTTTGCCTTTTTTGTGTACAGTCATTCGAAAATTAATTGGGCATATAAGTAAATCACTTTTGTGAAACAGAAATTTCCGGAAATATTTTCTCTCTATTCTATAACAAATTCGGATTTTCTGGCAAAATCCTATGACTTAGGACTGAGAAGAGTGGAAAACAGTCAGCAAGTAATGAATCACCGCCGTTAATCAAGTGAGTGAAAAGGACCGGAGAAAAGCTGGATTTGAATGACGAAAGGGCCACAATCCTGGGCCAAATTACAAGAAGAAAGTAATAAATAAAAGCAGGAGGACAAAGAAAGGAAGATATCAGACATAGAGGTCGCAAAACCTTCTAGTCTCAAAAAGTTTGATGTTTCCTTTGCATTTCTCAGGTGAACGCAGGTATCACATTTCCGAATTTTTGTTTCTATTATACAAAAGGTCATTATAACGTAAAAGTAGTTGGGGCACCGGACAAGAACGCAGGCCAAAATTTCATTCATTCATTGCATAAATATACAAATATGCAAAATAGTACAAAAATGAATGAATCAACAAAAAAATGGGCTTACAACACTCGAGATTCCCAGGACGTCTCCGATCCAAGTACTAATCGAGCCCAGCGTTGCTTGACTTGGCAGATCGGACGGGATGCCGTATTTTCAACGCGGTATGGTCGTAAGCGAAAAGGAAGGATTGATCGGAGTATATAAAGGAACTATATTTGCAGTCTAGTTGAATCATAGGATGGAAGGGCGTTAGAACGTTAAAGAAGAGATATCTCTTCCATGTGCGGCTCATCGCCAATCGTTTGTCCTTCATTCCCAGCCAGCGACCGGCTGGGAAGTAAATGAAATAGGGAAGGCAAACTTGTTCATTTATTTAGTAGTGAACGAGATAGGTTTTCAAGCGACTAATCTGGAAGTTTGAAGTAAATTTAGGAGATTTGAATATAGAATTTACAAAAAGTTAAGATAAGAAAAAATGTTGAATAAATTATCAATCCTGGATAATGGATAAATTACAACGTGACATCAGAAATCAGCTATGCAATATTCGTGAAAGAAATTAGCCCAGGCAGCTGGTACAAGAAAGTCTCACAAGTAAATAAATTCAGTGGGTGGTCACAGGGATTTTATGCAAACACCGTTATCATTAAAATCCAATGTTTGTCCACAGGAAATTGTGCTCGGAAGTCGTAAATATCGTTCAATCGTCAAAAGGACATTTAGGGCGTTCATAAACCCCCACAAAGTATCTTTGACATTTATTCAAGCATTTATGGGAAATGAATTAGTGGAGGTGAAGACTTGCGCTATACGACCGAAAATTTTGTGAAACAAGATAAAACTAAAATTACACCTCAGGCCTAAACAGCTATTAGAAACAGTAAACGGTAAAAAATTCTCGCGGACCAAAGTAAAAAAGAGCAAAAATTCTATTTCCACTGCAAAAATAATAAGAAAAGAAAAAATTATTATTAAGAAAATTTAAATCGCATGGAAGACATTTTCCCACAATTGTAAACTGATTGATGTTGAAGTGTTAAATCATTGTCGAGGATTTATGAGAGATGAAATAAGACTGTCGGATAAACATAAAAGTGAATGTGAGTGATCGTTTGTTGCCTCTAAAGAACTTGTGCCAGCACTTTTTAGTATAAAAACTCTTTCAAACTGGACTGGATATTTTAAAGTCTAATTAGAATAAACCTTGTGAAAATTTGACGCGCTACATGTTGATAGTCGGATAATAACCCAATAAATTTCGTCGAATGTCCCCCTGTGCATTCGACCCCCCAGAGAAGATGTGGTGTCAAAAATTGAAAATGTATTGTAAAATTTCTGGAATCGAACTCTTCTTAAATAAGCCCATCATAGGTTTAGAGAACTCGTGCAAAAATTTCTTGATATATATTTCGTTATACATTTTTACACTTTGTTTCAGTAAAATTTATAACAAATTTAAAAGGGTAAAATAACTTCTTTTAAAGGGAAAACTCAATGATCAGGAGATTTTTTCATTCAATTTACAAAAACATCGAAAGAAGTATAAACAGGCTATAATCAATATCTAAGTTAGAAAAACCTGTATTAATTTTTCAGAATAACGGAAAAAATTGTCAATACATGGATGTGAAATCGACTCCTATCATTCAATATCAACAGTGAATCAATAGCTGACTATCGGTAGAAATCATTGAGATTTCTTCTACCAGGCACTGTATGCAAATTCCCAAATGGCAACTTTGTGTTGCTCACACCTGTGACGAAGTGTGAGAAGACGAACAATGACTGCCGAAAAGGGAAAGAGTCATTCCCCTGCGCAATGCAAAGTGTTTCGGGCACTTGACGAGAATATTCATAAGCTTTGATGGTTTGCCTACACAAAACAAAGTGCGAGGAGGACTGCTCTGGAACGGGGAGAAGTGCGGAGACTTAAAAGAAAGACTTCAGGAGAAATTATAATGTAAACCATGCGCTTTCTCTGTGCAACGACAAATCATGAGGAAGAGCGACAATTTTGTTTGCGAATACTTTAAAGTGGAAATGGACACGAAACCAGCCAAGCGATGGACACTCAAGTGAAACATTGTACTAGCACAGAAATCTTAGCTAACAATTTGCAGGAAATATTTTACAGGAATTGGATTTTAGGCAGAAAAGTTTTAGGAAATGTCGACTAAATTTTGAATGAATGTATTTGGAAGCTTATTTGAACAAAGCTAAAAAAACTGTGACCAGTACCCAAGTCCGGTTTTGAAAATATTAATGATTTTAGTGATATAAGAATAATTTGGTACCAGGGCCCGACCGTCATGTAGGTAAATCCGGTAATTACCGGGAGGTCAGCTTTTGGAACAAGCACCCCTAAGAATGCCTCAAAAATAAATTCACAAAAAAACAAAAGGGTCCCCCTTTTGTTTTTGAAAAGTACCGGGGGCTCAAAATTCCTCACCGTCGGGCACTGTTTGGTACTAGAATAATTACAATAATACGGGTACCAGTTTTCGAAAATTCTTTTAGAATCATGATTCACATTTGCGTACATGTAAATACTTACATACCTGTACCAAAAGTTGTACTTACAAAGGAAAGGCAACTAAAATTAAAAAGATACACACTCTCTTACCGACCTTCGTTTTGGGGTAGAAATTCTCGTATCTTTTTTCAGGTAGGAAACAATACCCCGAATCAAATTTTACGGAGAAAGTGTTTTAGAATATATTAGAAGTTTTCCTTCATAACTTTTACTTAATGATAAAAAATATGTGCTCGACTTAATATAAAAACTCGATTCCTTTCAGTGTGGTCCTTTCATAGATCGCGGTGCTCGTAAATATCAAAATTGACCTTGAAAGCGAAACCCGCATAAAAAGGAGAGTTCGCTTTATAGCCGCCAAAAGGAACAAATTAAGCGATAAGTAACGGAGCTTGGGAATATTTCCCGCGTGTCTTCTCAATTTCATCAAACCGGAGAGAGTACTGAAGACGAGTTCATAATTGAAGGAATTAGGATGTCAAAGCAAGAAATGCAATTAAATTATCAACTGAATTATTCGAATCACATTTTGATATGAGATCATGTAACTTTGTAAATATTATCATACACTTATCACACATTGTATCTAATATCATTCAAATTGGCGCCATTTCAATTTAGCCACTTTATAAGAGTCTACATCAAATCTGATACTGTTGAAAATTTTATTTTAGGGGGTTGTCAATAACAGATTTGGGCTCTCTCTTCTAAAGGATGAGAAAATGAAAGGCGCCAATTTGAATGATATGTTTCCTATGAGTGATAAGTATAGATGGGGAAAATATTTGTTAAAGTTTCTCTGCACATCTATATGCTTAACAATTGTCTCTCTTCGATAGACAGCACACACAGGCACTCTCTTTTTAAATATTTTGTTCACAAAAATATTTATAAAGAGTCTTTTTACTCACAACGCCCGTGTAAAACTAAACAGCAGCCACATCAACGATTCAACCGATGTGGCTGCTGTCTAATTTTACATGGGCGTTGTGTTGTGAGTAAAAAGACTTTTCATAAATATTTTCGAGAACAAAATATTTAAAAAGAGATCTGGCGGATGATAACAAATACGGTCATTTGTTGCCATCCCAAAGCCAGGATTTTTAGGAAAATCCTAAAAATCATGGCTTTACTTATGACAACTACAATGATAGAGTTCATTATTAACATTTACGGAGCCTTTGCCACTTTTCTCATTACAACAATTGGAACAAAGGTAGAGAAGCATATAGGAAGTGACATAGAAACTGTAACTTGAATGGGTTCTGCTCCGCGAATAAGCCGCAAAGAGAACTTCACCACCACGACCGATGTCTAATGACACAGAAGCTTTGCTAGCGTGTGCTTGACCAGACACATCGAAAAGTAGTGAACGTATGTGCAGCCCTGAACATCTTTGGTTCTGAGACACCCCAAATCCATCTGAAATGGTCTATCTTTATTTCTGCTGTGTTGTAATCACGTTTTCATTTGCCGACTTCGTGATTATATAAATGTCGATAATTATAAATATCGCTGAATACGCGTTTAATTTTTAGTTTATCCCCCCAGTAAGCTAAAGCGGATTCTCCGTCCGTAACATGGGTTTGAATTCCCGCCTTTTGGCATTCTGTATTCTTATGCTTATATTTGGGCAAGTGATAGCTTAAAATGTTCGTATAGACGAGCTGAGTATGTTTTTAGCAAAATTTAGACAAAATGTAGACAAATTTTAGACAAAATTTTTTAGACAAGCATTTTCAGGGGTGTATATTTCTGTATGTGAGGTTTTGTCCCCCTTTTTTGGGGGAGGCATTCTTGGGGGTGTATATTTCTGTATGTGAGGTTTTGTCCCCCTTTTTTGGGGGAGGCATTCTTGGGGGTGTATATTTCTGTATGTGAGGTTTTGTCCCCCCTTTTTCGGGAAGGCATTCTTAGGGGTGCTTAATTCTGTATGTGAGGTTTTGTCCCCCCTTTTTCGGGAAGGCATTCTTAGGGGTGCTTAATTCTGTATGTGAGGTTTTGTCCCCCCTTTTTCGGGAAGGCATTCTTAGGGGTGCTTAATTCTGTATGTGAGGTTTTGTCCCCCCTTTTTCGGGAAGGCATTCTTAGGGGTGCTTAATTCTGTATGTGAGGTTTTGTCCCCCCTTTTTCGTGAAGGCATTCTTAGGGGTGCTTAATTTCTGTATGTGAGGTTTTGTCCCCCCTTTTTCGGGAAGGCATTCTTAGGGGTGCTTAATTCTGTATGTGAGGTTTTGTCCCCCTTTTTCGGGAAGGCATTCTTAGGGGTGCTTAATTCTGTATGTGAGGTTTTGTCCCCCCTTTTTCGGGAAGGCATTCTTAGGGGTGCTTAATTCTGTATGTGAGGTTTTGTCCCCCCTTTTTCGGGAAGGCATTCTTAGGGGTGCTTAATTTCTGTATGTGAGGTTTTGTCCCCCCCTTTTTCGGGAAGGCATTCTTAGGGGTGCTTAATTCTGTATGTGAGGTTTTGTCCCCCCCTTTTTCGGGAAGGCATTCTTAGGGGTGCTTAATTCTGTATGTGAGGTTTTGTCCCCCCTTTTTCGGGAAGGCATTCTTAGGGGTGCTTAATTTCTGTATGTGAGGTTTTGTCCCCCCTTTTTCGGGAAGGCATTCTTAGGGGTGCTTAATTCTGTATGTGAGGTTTTGTCCCCCTTTTTCGGGAAGGCATTCTTAGGGGTGCTTAATTCTGTATGTGAGGTTTTGTCCCCCCTTTTTCGGGAAGGCATTCTTAGGGGTGCTTAATTCTGTATGTGAGGTTTTGTCCCCCCTTTTTCGGGAAGGCATTCTTAGGGGTGCTTAATTCTGTATGTGAGGTTTTGTCCCCCCCTTTTTCGGGGAATGTCCTCCTTGGAATGTGAGGGAACTTAGAGCACAAAAGGGTATACCCCAATCTTACATAAACATTACGAGCCACCGCAGGTGGCGAGCCAGTCCTGTGGTCGGGCGCGGAGCGCCCGACCTTCCCCCTTGGAATGTGAGGGAACTTAGAACATAATATCCCGAACAACCCTTACTCCCAAACAACAGCTGCTTGAGGGCCGAAGGCCCGAAATAGTCTCATGCT
>JAKKPZ010000444.1:0-35260 GCA_022814885.1 Ditylenchus destructor | reverse complement strand
AAAAAAAACCTTGTAATCTCATGAATACCTTGTAAAAGGTGAAGTAAAATAAGGTAAAAAATTTTTTTGAAAAATTTTCTCAGCATTTCCTTCTGTTCTCTGACCCGCCTTGATGTTAGAGACAACGACAGCTGTGATAAATACCAGACAGTGAAATGCTGAGATCTCAGCGTCTCAGCACTTGATAGCTATCGGCCCCTGGTCGCGTGATTCCTCTCATAATCCCCCCGAATCTTTTTAAATCGTTACTCGATGCCTGTATTTTTCATCGGATTATCACACTTTTAGTGAAATTCCTTAGAATTTTGCATTGACTAAACTATAAACATATTTTTAGGCCAAAGAGCGAAAGTTTGAATTTCGGAGAGTCGTGTTTGAGCGTGTGTATCCCACATTTCCGGAAACGAATGTAGATATTGACTATCCAACCAAGGATATTACATATGAGCCAAAAGAGAGTATATATCTGCCGAAAGATGATTCTGGAAGCCCCGAAATTGAGTCTGAAGACGAAGATGATCTTATGAAGAAGAAAAAGAAGGCACCGGAGGGTCTTCCTGGTTTTGCTGAAGCGCACCTTACGGGTGAGTACCTTTAAAAATCTGCCCTTTACGGGGAAATATTAATGCCATTTCAGCAATATACGCAAACGCAGAAATTAAGGCAACTCAGCTTGGTCCAATCAAAGGTAAGTTGGTCAAAGGGGATGGATCGAAGCCATATGCAGGAGAGAGTATACAACTTGAGACTTTGGATGGCGAAACAATGAGTATGTGCTTCTACTTGATATTAATCTTGTAATAATTCCCTCCTTGGCCATCACGTAGCTCAGACTAATACTCAAGCCCGACTTTGAGATTAAGTAAAGACTAGAGCGGAGCGCCGCGGTTGTTCATGCAAAGCTTTTTGAGACTAGGAACTATTTAGCAATAGAGAAAAAATCAGACATAAATACGACGCTAAAAATTCACTCTTGAAGGCCGCGGCGCTTTGAGATTCTCGGGACCGAAAAAGCGAAAGTTTATTTCTTTAATACACACTATTTCGTTTAGGATTACTTTGATTAGTGCACTTTACCGGGGCAAACATTAGGAATTCAAAAAAATTTGAATGGTTTTCTTTAATTTTTGGAGTCAAGTTGCTCAAGCGTACCCTTGTAATCCCAAATAATTATGATCCGTCATTCAGATTTTGTGTAGAATTTGCTTTGAAATCTCTCTAGGATTATATTGTTGACACAATGGTCCCGAGAATCTCAAAGCGCCGCGGCCTTCAAGAGTGAATTTTTTACGTCGTATTTATGTCTGATTTTTTCTCTATTGCTAAATAGTTCCTAGTCTCAAAAAGCTTTGCATGAACAACCGCGGCGCTCCACTCTAGTCTTTAATATTCTGCTATTGGATTCACCAGTGGCATCCCACAAGGTGGGGGACCCCCACCCGTGTGAGAATAAAAAAAAGTTGATCTTTGACACTTGATTCGGATTCGGGATTCGGATGCGGGAAAATTCGGTACTTTTGGCCATTCGGGATTCGGCCTTCGGGATTTTAAAATCTCAATTCGGCATTCGGGATTCGGTCTTCGGGATTTCAAAATCGTCCCGAAGTCCACCCCCACTGGGGGGTGCCTAATTCAGTGTGTTCATAATGGGGCTAAATTAATTGCAGAGAAAATTTTCCGGGCCAGAAATTTTGCTGATTTTTTTACAAAATTTTTGAAAGTATAAAGTAAATTTGTATTGGCGCCAAAAATATTTTTGCGAAATTTTTATTTTTTGCAGGAATTTTGCAAGACCAAAACCGCAAAGAAAGTTTTCCTTGTAGCGTAAAAAACATGCATTTTTGCCACTTTTTGGCCAAAAAAGTGCATTTTTGGGGGGCCCGCTCCATGACTTTATCATTTCCCGTTCTGGCGGTCAGTTTAAGACCAAAACCGCAATAAACGGAGCGAAATAGAAAATTTTCCTCTGTAGCGTAAAAAACATGCATTTTTTGCCACTTTTTGGCAAAAAATGGCACTTTTCGAGATCGCCGCTCCCCAATTTTTGAAAACGCGGGCCCTACAGCTCAGGACCTACAAAATGAGCTCTCACACACCCCTGTATCGGGGTACAAAAAAAGTTACGCCGTGGGACCAGTGGCGCAGCCAGAAACTCTGTGCTCTGATTTGGTCTCTTCTACACTGCATGCTATTTCTTTGTTAAAGCCAAAAAAAGCGGGACACCGTCAGTCACAGCAATGGTTAATAATAGCTTGGAAAAGAAGCTCTAGAAATTTCTCTATCTTCTTTTCTAAGCTATTATTTCTAAGCTATATTATGAAACATAGTATTTCCCTTCCCCATCGGATAGGGGGAGGGGACCATGTTCCGAAGAGTTAATATTTTATTTGGTGACGTGGCAGAGCTCTAGAAAATCTCCAGAAAAATTCCCTGGAAAAATCGGGACTAAAGAATTTTTTAAAGTATGTGGGGGCAACTCAGTGACGCACCCAGAAACTCTGTGCTCTGATTTGGTCTCTTCTACACTGCGTGCTATTTCTTTGTTACAGCCAAAAAAAGCGGGACACCGTCAGACACAGCAATGGTTAACCATAGCTTAGAAAAGAAGATAGAGAAATTTCTAGAGCTTCTTTTCTAAGCTATGATTAACCATTGCTGTGTCTGAGGGGTTTTTCCCTTTTTTTTGGCTTAACAAAGAAATAGCACGCAGTGTAGAAGAGACCAAATCAGAGCACAGAGTTTCTGGCTGCGCCACTGCATGGGACACTGAACGAACGGACACGTGCGACTTAGGTAGAGTGGATTAGTGTTAGATTCCATAGGACGCACCCGCGGCCTCCGCCGCGGTCCACCCGCGGCTGCGCCGCGGACCACGCCCCAAATCCAGGATTTTCCGGATTTCCGGAAGCCATAAATTCCGGCAGAGTCAATCTTTGTCGGCGAAACCGGTACCAATCGTCTTGTCTCGTCGAGAGGAAGCGATTGACGTATCACACGCCCGGAACCGAGCGGCTATTAGAAAATTCTGCTCGTTGCCGACTGACATAGTGCGCCTTAGAGGGACTCGATGAGGGTAAAAAACATGTAATATTAGCCTGACATGATTTAAGTCACTACTTGGGATTTAACTTTTAGCTGAGAAGAGAAATGCACTGAGGATAAAAACTATCCGAAATGGAAAAAGTCGCGCATTCACATTTCTGACATTTATAAATTTAAGCTGGCAAAACGGATGACCAAGGGCGTTACACATTCATGTACCATGGAGCGGCTGGCCCATTTATTCTGCGATACGGCGTAGGTTTTCATACGGCGTAGGTTACAAACAATAAAGCACCGGATCCGTATGAGTCGTGATGAAGAATTTTTGATGATACAAAAGTTATCAGTCCGTTACTTTTTTTCGTAACAAATTTCGTACTTTCAAGCTTTGCTTTCGAAATAAAATTAGTGTAGAATTAAAAATTATTATTGCTAAATATTCTGAAAAATGTTGAAAATATGGTAAATTTTGTCATATGATTGTCAGAGGTATGAAATTGAAACGTATTAGTCTAAACTATGCGATGTTGAATTCGGAAAAATTCTGTAATCTTGAAAAAAGATTTTTTTCAAAGTATAGTTTTTTCGGCACCGAGACAACAGGTGGCTGTTGTACTAGAAAAGCGAAATATTTCGAAAAATTTTCCGAAAAATTTAAAACGAAAATAATAAAAGGCCAAAAATTGATGATATATACATCAGGGGTGGGCTTCGGGACGATTTTAAATTCCCGAAGACCGAATCCCGAATGCCGAATTGAGATTTTAAAATCCCGAAGGCCGAATCCAAAAGGCCAAAGTCCCAAAATTTTTCCCCAATTTACCGAATCCCGAATCCGAATCAAATCTCAAAAATCAACTTTTTTTCAAATTTTTGCGTGTTATCTATATTTTTTTACAATTTTCGATGCATTTATATTATCAATTATTGTTTCAATTTACATATACGTCATTTGTTATCAAGTCCATTGATATTATCCAAAAAACCGAAAAATTTCGCCTATTTTTCCTTACTATTATCTGCCTATAAATTTTAAACGGCGCTATTTTTCTTCTTACTTTTCCGCATTCTAAACAAGAATGCAAGCAAGATTCAAGGTTCAACTCCAGGGCTGGGGGATCGGATCGGGGAAAATCGGGTTTTTCGGGGTTCGGATCCGATCGATTTTTTGGCCATTTCCGATCCTAAGAATGCACTCGGCCACGGATTCAAATTTCAATTCCCGATAGGGCGCGGCCGGGAAAAATTTTAGAAAATTGTAATGAACCACCATTCCAAAATTACAAAATTTTCGCCTGCGGCGCTATTTGGTTACCATTTCTCCTTCAAAATTAAAAAATCAAACTTAACTTCCTCCTATTAAATGCTATAATTCGTTTCAATGATTTTTTGGCCAATTTTTAAAATTTTTTTAAAAATTTTTGCCTGCGGCGCTTTTTGTTTTCCCCCAAAAACCTTGTATTTTATCCGAAAAAAGGGGTGAAATAACAATGAAATAAATTATAACATTGAAATTGCCATTTTGTCATATTTTTTTCAATTTTTTTTCGCGTTTTTTTTTCATATCTTTCCTGAAAAATTGGTTTTTTGAGCAAAAGTTTGCGGATTGGGGCTGTTTTTTCCCCAATCCGCAATCTGTAAGCACCCCTAAGAATGATTAAGCTCTCGTTGTTTTCCAAATGTTGGGCCAAAAATTTTTAAAAAATTTTTTTTAAAAATGGGCTTTTTCTTTAAAAATTGATTAAAATAAATCAATGAAATAAATTATAACATTGAACTGTATGAATTAAACTATATGAATTAAGCTATAAATTTAAAAACAAAAATACTATTGAAAATTTTAATTATTTATTAAAAATTTAACAAATTTTGGCCAAAAATTTTGGAAAACAATGAGACATACTACAAAACTAAGGAGAAAAGAGCGCCGTGGAAAAAGGGAAAAACAGAAATCAGGTAATTTTTCTTCTTCACCAATGGTCTAAGCTCAAGAATAAGAGATAAATTTTATATGCTAATAGTGCTTAACGAGACAAAAGTTTTCTAAAACAAGTTTTATGTTGTTTAGAAACAAAATGTTGTTTAACACAAAAAAACAAGCATAATAATAAGGAAATTATCTAATAAGAAGAATTCTAAAAAATAGCGCCGCAGGCGAAAATTTTGAAGTTTGGAGTCACCTGACAATGAAAATTTTCACTATTTTCCCAAAATTTTCTCCCGACCGCGCCCTATCGGGCGCGGTCGGGCGAGGTCATTTTATCCAGTGCTTATTCGGGAAAATTCGGGAAAATTTGACGAATTCCCGAAGGCCGAATCCCGAATCCCCAATTGAGATTTTAAAATCCGAATTTTCCAAAAGTACCGAATCCGAATCCCGAATCCGAAGCCCACCCCTGGTACGTACCCCCACCCCAAAATGAGAAAAGGCGGGACACCAGGAAGAAATTTTGAGAAAGTTTTGGAAAAAGCGGGACACTAAAGCGCTAATCATCGGTTCCCAGCTGCCGCACTGTCGGCAGCAGGCTGCCTCCTTTTGTGCGCTAGCTGGAAACCGGCTGCCCTTTGAATGATTTGGCCCTGCATTAGCCGTAAACAATCAATATTTTTGGGCCATTTGCTGTTTGCTGCTGACTTTGCGCTAATGTTTGGAAATATTGGGACAAAATATTGCCATATTTAGCTGACTAGCGAAGTGAGGGCCGCTTCGCGGCCCTCACTTCGCTAGGAGTCGATTAGCGTGCATCAGCGGCGCTTCGCGCACCGCCATCAGCGTTCAGATTGGGTTGTTCGGGAGCAAGGGTTGTTCGGGAGTAGAGCAGCGTGAGACTATTTCGGGCCTTCGGCCCTGAAGCAGTTGTTGTTCGGGAGTAAGGGTTGTTCGGAAGTATATGTTCCAGACTTAATTCTGCAACCTGCTGGGCCTGAAGTAATGAGAGTGGATAGAGAAGTCATGGGACGATCTCTAAGCATTTGAGACCGGCTATCAAAGTTTTTCGAATCGAGATTTCAATTCTTGAGATATCAAGTGCAACTCCTCTGAATTCGACATATTTTTAAGTTTTCTGATATTCGTAAAAAAACTATTTAATAGGGCTTTTCTTCCTTCCAAAGTGGAATCCAGGATGACCTTATCTCTCCAACAATCCGCAAAACACAATTTAGTGAACAACTTCTTAACTTGTCTACAGCACGATTAATCGATAATAAATATAACGGGCAATCAATAACTCACCTCTTCAAACATTGGAGTGCAGACGAATGGATACTTATCAATGGTATATTCTCGCAATGGCTTTGACAGTTCCACAAAAATCGCTCCTCTCTGAAAATTGTAAATTTTGCTTATTCCGGGTGAAAATGATACATATTTTCATTATCGAAAATTTTTATTTGTATTTTTTATTTGCAGGTAAAAATGATTTCGCCTAGTTTCCTGAGCCGATTTCTTGGTCGTATATTTTACGGATCCTAGAGGAAAAATGAAGGATTAGTAGTAAGATTAGAAAAAAGGCCGCCGCTATCTCGGCGTCTAGCGCCGATGTATATCTTTCGTGGTGGGGCCAAAAGTGCCATATTTACGACGAATTTCACACAAAAACCCCGTTTCTCCATTTTCGTGGCGTGACCACCCCAATTCTTAGTCGATTTTTACGGATTTATGGGGGTGTTTACTATAATGGTGATGAGGTCTGGGTCGAAAACGGCCTAAAAATGGCCTAAACGTCAGTCCACGCAGCCAGCTTCGCACACCAGCAAATTAGTAAAGTACCATTGGACAAGTCTACCTTGTCCAAAGTGTACAGAACCCAATGTCCGGCCTTGAGAATTGTAACCGGTGCAAATCCATTGTCCAACGTAACAAAATCTTCACGTCTACAAATTTCCTCCGGAATTCGCTTCAGAGAATAAATAATTTTGCCAAGCCTGACACATTTTTCTGGAATTTGAGGACTTCCGTCGATCAAAGATCGGTTTGATTGCTTTGTAAATTCAATAATCCAATACACTGCTAAATATAGAACATATATGAATAGAGAAATGCTGCACTTGAAAGTTGACTCTGGCATCAGCAAAGGAAGAAAGTAGCTGTAAATTATATTGTGTTGGAAAATCTTGTACTGTATGATAGGTCAAATTCGAACTTCCTACGTGAACAGAACACAAGAATCTTGTGTTCTGTTCTCGTAGGAATCTGTGATCTTGTGAAAAGATCATAACACTATTCTCGTTATTTTTAAGTGTTTCGTATTTTCTGACACGATTTTTGGTCAATTTTTGCTTCAAAACCAATTTTTTGAAATTCCATAATTGCGCTGACGGTTATTGCAAGCTTCTGTGAAGTACGCGACGAATATCAGTCAATAGGACAGCATGTTCTAGGCTTAAACAATTGGCCGAGTTACAAATACGGTTTTATAATGGGAGGCCATATCGTACGTGCTGTCATTAATAAAATACAGTCAACCGCTCTTGTATAACAGTTTTCTGCAAAAAAAAAGAATTTCAGTTCAGCGTAACGGAGTCAAGATTTGTATGCGGTCTATCAGATGTTGCGCTTCGAGTTTGAATTTTCGGAGTTGAGTTGCGCTTCCGGCATTATTCTCAACAGGTGTGTGAGATAGACGCGCAATAAGGTTGATTGATTCTTTTATAAATTTGCTCAAGCTATTAAAGCGAGCCTCTATTTCGCATTGAAACGGTGCGGACATTTGTGATCCGCAGCGTGCTGTGTGAATTTTCCCGTCGAGTTGGATTGAGTTCAATCCGGGTGATTAGCCCGACGCTGGGCTGGTCGTGTCGACCTATGTAGGTGTTGGCAGAAGTGTCTGGTGTTTTCTTTGCCTGAGACCGAAACCCGCTCTAATCCTTTAGAGGGGCCGAGATGACGAGGAAAATTGATTACGAGACAGATTTTCCCGTTTCAGGTAGCAGCGCTGACTCGAGGAAAGATTCTCGAGAAATTGAAGACGGAACTGCTAGGCAGCTGTCTTTTGAAACGCGGCGGTTCTGTTTCAGCCGCTTTGTTACTTGATGTGCTTTTGAAGCCGGGCGGTTGAAGCTAGTTCAAGCCGTGAGGCGTAAGCCGATGTTGGGCGGCGATTGGCCGCGTGCTACGCCTGGTCGAAGGCGTACGAGTAAATGCGGATGAAGTCCGCTTGCTTGCTAGGCAAGCTTGTGCTCCGGCTGGAGAGCCGTAAGACTTATCCGTACTTCGGATAAGATTGATTCAATTCCGGGCTTGATTCAATTCCTGACTCAATTCCGGTACACCGGAATTGAGCCTCTTTAGGCTACTCGCTCGACCCTATATAGGTGTTGAGCGGTCCCTTTGACAATTGATGGTCTTCTATAAGACCTGAAGCTCCTCCACTTCTTTCGGGAGGGTTTGTGCGGCGATATGTGCCGCTTGTGTAAGCCGAATTGGCTTATTTGTTCAGGGCGGCGGTTGAAGAACCGCGTGCCGTACGCCGGATTGAAGGCGTAATACCAATGGAGAGCGGAAAGACCGCTTGTGCTTGCGAAGTTGAGCAAGCTGCTTCTGCGCTCAGGCTGGAGAGCGATTTGAATGGGTAGTTTTCCGCAATTTCAGTCGGCTATTGATGGAGTCCTCGTCAGAGAGTCCGGATTGCATACAAACCGGACAAATTGAGCCTCTTTGGGCTACTGTAGCTCGATCCTATATAGGCGTCGAGCGGTCCCTATGGAGAATTTATGGTCTACTATAAGACTTGAAGCTTTGAAACCTCTTTCAGGAGGACTTCTAACGACGAAGGACGTGGCTGTTACCTGGAGTAAAGCCAATTTCACTCCTGTGTGTAGGAGCGAAGCCGAAGTCTGACGGCTGCCTTTTAATGCGCGGTTGAACGTCAATCCGCTAAGCGTAGCCGAATGTTGAAGGCGTTGAGCCTTGAAGAGAACGCGGCGTGAATCTAGTTCACAGCCGGTATTGAGCCTGAGCGGAGCGGAGGCGGTTTGAAGTGGATCAAGACCGCTGGGGCACCATATGAAAAATCCTCTGTAGAATTTTCCTTTTTTTGATCTTCTGATCTGTGAGCCTTGCTAACCCTTTTTTGTTCTTTATGTAAAGACAAATTTCAAGGTCGTTTTATTCGCATGCAAGACTGATTTTAAGGCACAAATTTCACACTTAAATACGATTTTTGCCTCGATGGGCGATGAATAGTGATGACTAGAGACTAGAGGGCGAGAGAAATAACAAAAGGAATTCTTTCCAGGAAAACGACTAGTTTTGTATGAGATTTTACAATAAATTTCTAAGGAATGATTGCTAGAAAGAAAGTCGAAACCTTTCGGTTTTCGACATGGAGGGCCGGCGATAGCCGGCCCGTTGAAGCTAGTCTTCAGTAAACAACATGCTTATCCTTCAAACATCAACTATAAATTGCAATTACCTGCATGGCTCACAAAATATCGACATGCTCACACTCTTAGATGAATTGGTTGAACAATAACGATGGCAAATCTTACCCATATGCCCGTTCGGCGCGATCAAATCTCCGATTTCGTCCACTAATTGTTGAACTTGTTGTTCTCGAGTTAAGCGAAATTCCGTGAAATTTTTCAGTTCGAAATATTGGCGTTCTCGGATTTGCTTCACTTTTGCTTGATTATTATCATTTTCTTCTTCGTTGAAATCGAGGAGATCGAGTTCGTCTTCGAAAATCATTGCAAATCTTAAATTAAATTGTTAAAAATTGTTATTTCTCATGATTTTTCATAAAAGAAATACAATATAATAATGAATAGTTAATAAAAACAGTTAAATTGAGCACTAAAATTGTTATTTCTTCTTGTTTTTTATCTTTAAGATGATGTTTGAACCGAATTCATCAGTGTAATACATGAAATATATGATTTAAAATTGAATTGTTCAACATAAATAGTGAAAATTATTAAGGAAATGCAACTGATAGAAGAAGAATAAAAACCGTCAAATTCGGTACTTTTACTTTAATAAAGACAACATAAATGGTCAAATTATATCAACAATACCAAAAAGCAGTAAAATAACGTGTTTTTATTTTCTGAGCTAATGCTCAGAAAATATAATTTTGATAAGGACAGAGATTCTGAGCATCTGAGCGTCTGAGCATGCAAAGATGAGCACTTGATAAGGATCGGCCCCTGCGTTCGGGCGCGGGGCGTCGGACCTTCCCCCTTGGAATGTGAGTGAAGTTAGAACAGAAAAGGCCTACTGATATAGACTCCCCGCGCGCTAGCGCGCGTTAGCGCGCTACTCTGTAAAATAATGTAGTGAAATAACAGTGAATAGTTTTATGATCATCTGAGGGTTTCTCGTGTAATGTGATATGGTTTATGCAAGAAATCATAAAATAATGTGCGAGTGGATTATCTTTTTTTAATCACAAATTCAATAAAATAATAATTGTAAAGTGGAGCGCCCAGAAATGTCCGATCTGAACCTCGGTGACTGCCATCCCAAAAAATCCGAAATTTCCGTTCCAAAATTTTCTACCAAATTTCGCTATTTAAAATTTTTTTCCCAAATCATCTAAAATTATGTGTAAATATGAGCCAAATTTGTTAATCCTAGGTAAAATATGCCAAAATAAACGTTTTTCCATGAAATTGTACAATTACTAGTGGAGTCTATACAGCGAACGCGCCGCAAGTGCGCGCTACGCGCGCCCCGGGGGCTTCGCGGCGAGGGCCCCATATCAGTATGCCTAAGCCCATAATAGGGTTTAGCCCCATATCAGTATACATTTCCCTATACAGGGTTCAGTGGGTTCCGGGTTTCTTGGCGGGCGGTCTTCGGCCGCCCGCCAAGAAACCCGGGGCAAGGCGCCTTCGGCGCCTTGCACCCAACTTATCAAAATAACTTTCAAAAACTCCAATCCCGCGGGCCTACTATCAACTTTTCCCCCAGGAAGTTAACCAAACTGTACAACTTTCCCTGAGTACCAACCCTCCCTTGCCATAAAAAAATTTCAGTCACGTGACCATGACTCATAACTTCAAAAAATTCCAATCCCAGAAAAAAACTAATAATGTTTCCCCTTGGAAGTGGGCCCCACCCAACAACTTTCCCTGAGTAGCAAGCCTCGCTTACCATAAAAAATTTTCAGTCACGTGACTTCGCTCTAAAATCTAGACAGAACTACAGAGCCTCCGCGCCATTGGGATAAGGGCATACTACTTTTATCTTTTTACTTGAAGTGACATATTCAGATAAATCAAACGGACTTCCAGGCCGGAACACTGACACAACGGAAGACAATAAACAGATGTTTTGCAACTAAATACAAAAAACTAGATTTCTTGCCAAGCCCTTTTGGCTTGTAAGTATAATTGTGAATATTCAGGTTTTATTGTTTGACATTATATCATTTTTTTTGCAATTTCAGGGAAGCATTTTGAGCTATCATACAACCCAAACGGACCATAAAAAAGTGCCAAAAAAGCCTCTTTTTGGGCCAAAAATTGAAATTGGTGCGATCTGCGCCAAAATGTTTTACTTGGATTCCATCTTAGAATATCCAGATGGGGTTTTTCAGCTATCACACGTCCCAAACGGAGCTGATGCCCAATTTCGCCGAGTGACGCCGTTCTGATACTAGCTAGGGGATTCTTAATCAATTTTCGGAAACTACCCTAGTCGAGTCTTCCTTCTTCTTTGGGAGTCTTCTTCTTTTGTTTATGAGCCAGCTCATGGACGAGTTATGAATAGACCAATGAATAGATACAAGACATAAGCTGGTGTTCCAAAAACCACGAAATTATGTTCCAGAGTCCGAGAATAACGCAAGCCAGTCTTTGCCCATTTCGAGTAAATATAAGTCCAGTCACAAGTGGAGCGATAATGGTGGTCACGTGGCTTATGGTGAACATTACTGAGTTGTGGCCTGGAAGATGATTAAAAATAAGAATATTTGAAACTGAATCAGTTTTTCTTTTCTCTGCTATTCTCTCCGCTTTTTTGAGTCTCTCATATGCTTTCTCCAACACTCTCTCATGTTTCATAAATTTATTCTAGAAATAATATCAGCTTTTTCGAATTTGGAGCAAATTAAACGTCAAGTCGATACGCCCTGCATTTAGTTTGAAAACGTAAGTAAACACTTTTCAAAAAAAATTGTAAAAATGTCTTGAGAGAAAAATCAGAACACAAAAAAGCCTCAGAGCTTTTTCAGCGCGCCAATGCAAAAAAACTTGGTAGTCGCAGAAAATTTCGAATTTACGCAAAAAAATGAAAAGTCTGCAGCGCTTGGATAAAAAACTGAAATAAGAATTTTCATTCCAAGTTAGAGATTTTTACCAGAAATTTGAAGGCAAGTATGGATCCTTACTTTTTAACCACGCCGACATTTCGCTACTTAACAACTATCCTATTCCTTTTAAAATAAGCTCCGCGGTCTATTTTTAAATGTTACGTTTTGTCTAGAATAAAAAATAAAAACACCGCATTTCAAACCAAGAAATTACAACTTGAATTCGAACAATAAAAAGTTCTAAAGTGTGTGTTTTGCTATTTTTGCTACTGAGCACACAACTAAACACACATACACACACAAAACATATCGTGGAAACATACAAACAAATTTCTGAATAATAAACATTCCTCAAACATCTTTGGAATGTCAATTTATTTCTCTGGCCGCCGCCATTGGCGACCACAGAAATTAATTTGAAACCAATTTTTTGGCTTCACCTATCGACCTTGAACATATTTCCGGATAGAGGAGGTAATTCTTGAAAAACGATTGAATGTGCATGAAAATATTAATTCCGGCCAATTTCGTCTGGGTAACTAAAATTCCCCGTAAACCAGGTACGGATAAACGGGAGTAGACTGTACCAAGTTTAATCAAGGGACACTTCAGTGGGTTTTGGCCTTGGGTCGACTATACTGTCGATATTTATACAATATAACATATTTCGTGATATGTAATTTTACTTTTATGCTTAACGAGCATATAATACAAGTTGCGCATAATACAAATTAGCCACATTCTGGAAAACTCAGACATCCGAAAAATAAAATTTCTCCCATTTTCCAACTCCATTCTGATTTGCCACCAAGGTCGCGTCATTGTTCCTGCCAGCGCTCACGTATTTCCCATTTGCATTTGCTTTCAAGGCTATGACTGGCAGTGTGATAAATTCTCCGTGATTCTCGGTGCGAAACTTTTCCTGATTACCAATTGCATCGCTCCGGGCGCTGAGTGAACCACCGCAAATTGCGCAGACAAATTTCCCGTTGGCCTTTGATTTTAACGATATCGTACCATCGCCGTTGTGGAAGACCAAATACAATTCTTCGCGTTCCACATTTTTTCGATTTGCCTTAAGCGGCGCAATGGCGGCATTCTCGTTTGAGACATAACTGTCAGTCCCGATTGAGCGCAACGACTGATAATGTCTGAAATTATTGCGACTTTATATAGAAAAGAGTAAGCCTTAGCCGCGGATGGCATGCCGGGGCGATGACAATTTGACCTCTTGAGAGAGCTGGTGAGAATAACATGATCTCGGGAGAAAAATCACGAATCTGACGTCAGATTCGGGTTCAGCACCATCGAAAAAATGCAAAAAAAATCAGCACCGCATGCTTTAGTTCGAAAAATTTCATTTTTGGTCAAAAACGACCATTTTCGATACTTTTTGGGCGTAAAACATGCAAAACTAAGCATGGATTCGGATTATACGCCTAATTTTGGATAAGATAGACTTATTTTGGATGAAATTTGAGAACTTTAATTTTTGGCCGATTTTTGGCATCAAAGGGTGTCAAAAAATCGGCCAAAAATTGATGTTCACAAATTTTACCCAAACTAAGCCTGTCTTATCCAAAATTAGGCGGATAATCCGAATTCAAGCTTAGTTTTGCATGTTTTGCGGAAAAAAGTATCGAAAATGGTCGTTTTTGACCAAATTTTCTATATAAAAATGACCCGAATTTTGAAATTTCGCAATTTTTATCGTAGTGTTCAAGCTCATCACACAGTTCGACAAATATTTGTCTGGGCATTGCAACGACATATATACGATGTTAGGAATTAGAATCCAAAAACACAGCAAATATAACCGAACAGACTTATTTGCACTCCCAATAGAAAACAGAGAGAAAAATATGAGAAATTAGTTTGCGAAATGCTCTCCAAGTGGCTATTTTTGAGCCAAAAACGCACAATTTTGTACAACAAACTTACCGTGTTTCTTCTAAAGGAACCCCTTTTAAGGAAGGGGTAAAATAGATTTCGGCCAACAAAATTGAACCTCCCCGGGGCTTACTTTAGAAGAGATACGGTATATTCTTTTCAAAGCTTACCTCTGCTCGTCATACAGAATTTTCTCGTGATGGATACTAAATTGCAGGGAAGGTGCAGGTTTTTTCCAATATTTTAGCGTTCGTTTCAATCCATCAAGGAATCCATTTGGAATCAATGCGTTTTCAGCCACGATAACGCCACCATACGCCATGTCGTTAGCAAGGTAACGAACGTTGTCACCAAAAAGCCAACTGTTGCCGTTGTGCTTCGTCACCTGAAATGAGCAATGCCAAAAGTTTTGATACAGCAAAAGAAGTGTGTCAAATTATATTTAATCCACTCTCACTATGCTACCTATCTTGTATGCCGCGCACCAATTGTCTGCGCTCTGTATGTCTGGGCCCCAGAGAATCGTCCCTGTAGGTGGTGTGGTATGCTCTAGACTCTATGATATCATTGGATAGCGAATGAAGAGTTAGGTCCAAAAATTGTAGGGGAAAATTGAAAATTTAAATCCGCGCTGAAACTAAAAAACGAGTATTTTTTGAGTTTGGGCATATTAATCCGTGGTTTTTGTTTGTTTATGTTTAGTTCAGTGACGAAGGCTATGGGTAAAAACGGTCCCGGCAAAAACGGTCACGTCAAAAACGGTCACGTCAAAAACGGTACCAACACGTTTCCGGGTCTCCCTGACCTAGGATGTCTGTACCTACCCCTTAAATCGAGCCCGGGGAGTTCAAATCCGGCTCAGAATTTGGGTGGTCCTCCGGCGAAAGTAGGAAAATTGCCAATTTTTTGATGTTTTACCTTAAAACACCTATTTGTTACGCTATGCAAAACAAATAATCGCAAATTTGGAATCAGCGCATCAATTAAACCTGAAAAACACTTTTTGCTGAAAATTCGGAAAAAAATGATTTTTTGCCATTTTCAGACCATAGCACATGGTTTTCAAAAAAATGATTTTTTAGAAAAGGCGGATTACTTTATGCAATATGTGGTTTAGGGTTTTTTCGAATCGCTGAATCCGAATCTGCAATAAAAATTTTTGTACGGCTTCAAAAACAGCCATTTTTATACTGAGGCAAATTGTCCTACTTCAAAAAGGCGATTATTCCAACTTTCGTTACGGCCCCACTCCAAATCCAGATTATTTTCGGATTCCCCATAGCCGAAAATGGTTTATCCCCAAACATGGGGTCAGAAAAGTTTCATTTTTGGTCAATAAAAATGTTAAAAATGGGCAATTTTCCTACTTTCGCTGTGGGACCAACCAAATTCTGAGCCTGGATTTGAACTAGGGTTGGTACAGGAATACAGAGTCGGGGAGACCCGGGAACGGGTTGGTACCGATTTTGACGGGACCGTTTTTGCGAGACCGTTTTTACCCATAGCCGTGACGAAGAATCCGAATCCGAGGGTTTTACGCGATTTTTCCTGATTTTTGGATGCTGGTAACGGTCCAAGAGTAATTTTGAGCGGTAATTTAAATTTCGACCGCCACTATGTTCAAATTGTTTTCCTAGTAGAGCTTAGTAACTTGACCTAAAAAATCGAAATCCGATTTTTTACTCATTTTGGTCAAAATTGAAGTTTATCAAAGACATGACTATGTGGTTTAAAAAATCAGTCAATTTTAACTCGTGAAAAAATTTCACGATTTTTGTAAAATTTAGAAAGGTCAAAAAACTGCAATATGTTTTGAAACTAGAATTCATGCCGGTTCTAACGACATATTACTTGCCGTTCAAGTGTTATCAGGATCTTAGTTTAAAAGTGCCTCGAACGCGATGACCCAAATTTTCGGGGTCGCGACCGAAAATAGGCCAGAAATACATATCACTCAAGGGAGCAATTCCAATTTTTTTGTATATCTAGCAAGTACTCAAGGAGTACTATCCAAATACACATTTACCACAGATGACCGTCCGGGTGTTAAGATGCCCTAGCTAGAACATAACGCCAAATATGGCCGTGTCCTATAGGAACAGAGTATAATACCGCGCAGAAAACATAAATTTTGATCGATGCGAGTTTGTGCGATAAAACCTACGTCATAGTTGTATACCATAATTAGGTGGCAGGCATGCCCTGAGCAATTACGCTTCGCAAAGTACGCCAGTTTGTTAGTCTGATGAGGTAAGCAACGAGCAACAAGTCGATTTTCGTCGTCAACGCACAGGTATTTACCGTTACCTTTTGACTGAAGCGTAAATACATGATGACATTCATATTCTTTGTTCTCCAGTTGACGGTGTGTTAGGTCCACAATTTTACTATTAGCTGAGATTGGTGAGATAACGTTCGCTGGAGCGAAAGTTAGGAAAAAGGATTGAACTACGGACTCCAACCAAACACATCCATAATCTCTAGGCGCTTGTTCGTATGGCTCACATCCGTCGCACCCACTCACAAAGTAAAATTGTCCGATTCGACTCGGCACATAATGCATTCGAAATAATTCCCAGTCTTGAGCGGTTTCACGGCTGGCAACTAAGGGACGTCGACCTTCATCGGCAACGCTAACAATCTTTTGATTCGCCAGCGAACGAATGTAGACAAAATCCCTGAAACATTTATATGGTTTGATTCTGGGGAGTCATATCGATTGGTGATTTGACTTTTATGGAAGAAGGCGGCGGAAAACAGTTTTAGCCGAAATAATAGCAACATTCCGGAATGTTCGCCGTTAAATTCTAATAAAAGTCATAGTTTTCTGGATTTCGAATTGGGATATAACAGACCCTTTAAGTTCATTAACATCGAACACGCGCAGAATGTCTGTGTGTATCACCGCTTTATTGCCATCACACCGTATCATCCCTTGCTCAACAGCGTACGTGCGTCTGCTTGGAATGCTAACATTGTCCGTGATTGTGGTGTACTCTGATAGAGTGTCTGATCCGCCTTTTTGTGATTGGCTCATATCGGTCTAAAAATAAAAAATGAAAAATTGAATTTTCTACCAAGGCGGCATATGAATTTTGGTTAAAAATTTCAAAATTATATTTCACGCAAAAATAGTTTTCCATCCAGATCAATTAGTGAAGCAACATACAGTCGTAGAACTGTCCATCTCATTTATGAACCAATTATGTTTGTACTGGAGTTCTGACTGAAGTTCTACGCCGAAGATTGTAAAGCCGACTGAGCCTTTTGTTGTCACTTCATCCGAAGATCCCGTTGTTACCTAAAAAGATTAAAGTATTTTAGTTACATAATATTTTTGTTAGGGATCGCCGCACTCAATTTTTCAAATTTTTTAAAGGAAGTTGGAAAATCTAAAGAAACGTTAACCTAGATAATTTTGTTGTCTAAAAAGGAGCAAAAAATCCCGATGACGTCACTTCGTAAACAACAGAGAAAAATCAATTCTCCCAACATACACGTTTTTGGTTAGAGAAAAAAATCGAGCTTTTGCTATTCGAGCTTTTGTTAATAACGTTGTTATTTTGTTGCAAACCGAGAATGTCCCAAATCTAAAGTTGTGTAACTTCGGCTGCTCTACCATTCTGTCAAAAAAGTTTTCGACTTCGATAGAAAAAACATCTATTTTGTCCAAACGCTCGGTTATTTCGTAACCGAGCTTTAGACCGAGCTTTAAACCGAGCTTTTGGACAAAAGGACGCTGCTGGCCTTGCCGATATTCGCCAAAAATGCGACGAGAGAGTGCGCCGATCCCTAATTTTTATTACAAAATTTTTAGCTTCCATCTTGAATGGTTTACGTTTCATTGGTTAAATATACCACGTGCTTAACCGAGCGTCTCTTATCAGCTGCCTTTTGGCCTTTAATGGCTTATCCATGCACAAAAAAATATAATGATATCAAATACTTTGCCAAACTACATCAGTCAAGACTAATTGGCATTCAAATGACCGCCTAAAAATAGTGCAGCAAAGTGTAGCCATGAAGAAGACGTCCCATTTACACAAATAGATAAGTATCTTTTTCATGGCTGGGCGGTATTGAAGCACGCTTCTTCATGGCTGACCTTCTTTTGGCGGCAATTTGAACTCCAATTAGCCTTGACTGATGAAATTCGGTAATGTATTTTATACGTAATCATACACAATGATGACTGGATCGAATGTAAATGAGAAAATAATTTTCAATGGAAATATAAAAATTTGCAGACTATATGCAGCGACTCATTTTGTGACTCATTTTGTCTCAACTAAGTGGTACATATAGGGGGATATGTTAACTGCGGTACCAACAGGGGTATACCAGCTGGAGTATGTATACCCCACTTGGATCCACCAGTTTTCTTTTACTCAATCCAGATTACCTGTTTAGTGTGACTTTTACTGACGCCTTGAGTCTCCATCCATTGCTTTAAGGCAATTATACCTTTGTTGCGACTGAAAGATGTTTTCAGTTCGGTGTCGCCGTCATTTTGTCGCGTCAGAATTCTCTCCCAACGCGCGGTGCATATGTCTAAATGAATTATACAAATTGAATGCGAATTTGTGGAATGTCTGCATAAAAAAGGAAAACACCAAAAACCCGTTTCCAGAATAGCTGAACATTGATAATTAATAACAACTTTCTATTTCCCGAGGTATGTGTGAGATTTGGACAAATTTTTCGCAAAGGTCTGTGACAGACAGACAAGCAAGTGGAGTCATGCGTTTCTGCTAATGACATACACTATTGCAACCCAAGGTCCTCCCAAGTGGTATGGATCTCATTTCACAAGGTAACAAAAAACTACCTGCGGATCTCGTTCCAATTGACGCTGAAAAATAATATATAAAAGCATAATAGTAGTAAACACACTTCGCGATTTGAACACACTTTTCATAATTTTTCATCTCCAAAATTGACGCGCGGAATGGTTTTAAGATCGTAATTATCGATCTCGGGTTTGATCTGACAGGTCGAGCAGGGATCTCGATCTTTTTCGGATATAAAATGTCGAGAAAAAGCTAACCTGAAAGGAAAACTAGGAAAAAAGTAATTCCCCAGCTCGGAAGCATCACCCGCCTTTTTCTCTGGAACCAGGTTTGTACCAAAATTCTGGGATCTCCAATTGGCTTAATCACTGCGTAGTTGATCACTCGCTGCTTCTTTCCCGATGAGAAATGTTTCCTTTTATCAGTCTATTCCCGTATACCCAGTTTTAAAAAATATATGACCAAACTTTTTCAGACAATGAATACTCATGATTTTTTATTGTTTCTAGATACTAATTTTATCGTTGATAACGCTAATAAACAACAAAAAGCAATTCCTCAGCCAAAGTGCAATTGAAAGTCTTGTCAATGAAAACCGTTATCATTTGCGGGTCACGGACTGAACAAAGCAACACTGGAAACGATTTTGTTATCAGTTCCATCATTTGACCAGTTCCGATTTGTGTGTTTCACAGTTTCAAACACCAAATGCGTAAACATATTTCGACCTTTATACACGAATTGGCTAGGATGCATTATTGAAAACTTGAAACCTTTTCAAACAAAAATGGATACTCTTTGAAAAACTCTTTTTTATCACCGAAAGATACGACGAGATGTTTCTCTGATGACACTAAAATTTTAGCTTGGCAAGAAAAATGGATAATTGGGCATAATTAGTAATTACCCATCCCTGTCCGGAACGAACTCGAGTCAGATTCAAAGTCAAGCAAACAAGAAGAATGTGTGGGCGTGTTAATTTTTCTTTCGTGCCAAAATTTATGTTTTCGAGGTACGACCAAGAAAAACCTAAGAAAACCCCTGAAACCAAGCATGTTCGCGAAGGCCAGTCTGGTTAAACCTCTCCGAAAATCCACCGATATCATAATGTGCCGCCGGCGGAACTTCTTTTCATCAATTTATTCAAGTAATCAATAATAAAGTGTGATGGAGTTAATTTTTGACGTTTTTTATCTTCAATACCCAAAATTGAGATCATCATCCATAAATGAATGTAAATCCCTTTTCTTTGTTTAGAGAAATTATGAGCTAGTCAGAACATAAGCTGTATTAGTTTAATCGAATTTTCGTTCAATAAAATTTTTTCGGGTTCCGCCTCAGCATCCTTCAGGGTGCATTTTGAGTTATTATGCGTCGCAAAAAGAGCGGAACTGAGAAAGTTTCAATGAAACAACAAAGTGCCGTAAAACTACTTTCGAAATCAGCGTCAAATTTCAAATTTTTGCTTGTTGATTCAAAAAGTTATTAGGAATAACTTGCAGAGACCTACAAAATGAGGTATCACACAGACACATAGCGACCCGGCATAAAAAATTCGATTTTTGCGTCGGACAATCTCATCTTTCAATATAAGAAGAAGATATGAATTTCAAAAACAAAAATATACACACACATATATTCATTTTAATTTCTTCGTCGCATTTGGTCTCAGTCTCTTTTGATACTTAGAAAAACTCTGATTTGTGAGAGTTTTGGATTCCCGTTCTTAAAATGGAATTAAAAATTAAACGGTGTAAATTCGTGCTTAGGGTAGCGTTTTTCCCGGTTTTTGCGCGCGGGACATGTTATATAGGTAATTTTTGACGGAGTCCGAATCTGCAGTCAGATTCGCGCGAGGCGTTTTCCCAGTTTTTATGGGGACATGTTTTATGGGTAAGCTGAGTCAGAGTCTTACCCATGAGCATTGCGAGCCGCCGCAGATGACGGGCATGGTTGCAGAAAACTTCAACGGCCTTCTGAGCCATTGAAGGCCTTTGAAGGAGTTTTTTACAGGCAATCCGCTTGGGACTATCATTTATTTGATATTTTTAGAAAAAAATGAAAGGGTAGGCTTACGTCTTGGCCATAGCGTTCGGACTTATATCCTCTATGTGTGCAGCATGAATCATAGGTTCGAGTGACTGCCAGAGAAAGAAATTGCCTCTTCTCTTCCGTCCTCTGGCAGACCCCAAATAAATGATAGTCCCAAGCGGATTTGTCTGTAAAAAACTCCTTCAAAGGCCTTCTATAGCTCACAAGGCCGTTGAAGTTTTCTGCAACCATGATGACGAGCCAGTCTCTTCGCCCTTGAAATGGGAGGAAACTTAGAACATATAGGTATGCATCAGGGCTGCAACCGGTATCCGGTTAATCGGTATCCGGTATCCGGCGTTTTTCGCCAACCGGTATCCTGTATCCGGTTACCGGTTTTTTGGGGGTGCGCCGGTTGCAGGCCAAAAAATTAAGCACCCCTAAGAATGCAGTCAGCGCCGCAGGCGAAAATTTTTGAAAATTTCGTAGAATATTCAAAATTTTCGATGTCAATTTTTGGCATACAGCGTAATTTTTCAAAAAATTTTCGCTATTTTTCTTTCTAACTTTTCCGTTCTATTTCACTATTTTACCCAATTAAACTAATTTTATTTCGCTAAAACTTATTCTTTTCTATCTTTTTCAGTAATACAGTTTTAGCTTTTTAGAATTTGATACATTTATACTTCCAAATTAATTTGAAAGATTTACAACATTTTTCAAAGTCAATTTTTGGCAAAGAAGTTTAATATTTCAACAAATTTACGCCTGCAGCGCTGTTTTCTGCTTAGCTTTGTAGTTTGCCTCATTGTTTTTTCAAAAATTTGAGCTAAAAATTTCTGAACTTTACAATAAATATTCAAAAATTTCAATCTTATAACTTAGTTCAATGAAAAATTTTAGTTAATTTTTAAAGAGAAAGCCAATTTTTTTCAAAAAATTTTGCCGTGAATTTTTCTATAATTCTGGCAAAATACACCAATGTAGGCACAATTCATACACAATGAATTCATACACACTAGTAGTTCACTGCTGTCGGGGTGTCCGTTACCCATTTTCCCGTGCATTCTTAGGGGTTCAGTTTTTGCATGCCAGCCAAAAGTCCCTGAAACTGAACATTTGTTTCAGCTCACTTTCATCTGATGTGTGGTCTGAAATTCTTCGATACTTTTCTAGTAAACAAATATGCAGACAAATACATCTGATGAACCGTCAGCTTTATCACATCGCAAGCAATCGCAACAGTGTACCGACTACTCACGTCATCCGTAAGATGATTTTTGATACAACTGAACGCCCACGTATTTTTTTCAACTTGTTCAAACCAAGCCAATACAATCGTGTTCGCTTTGGTTGGGGTTAGAATTTTGAGACTATTGAGACGAATCAGCTCAGAAAAATGCCAATCCCGGAATCTTATGTTCGTTTCCAGCAAGTCAATATATGGAGATTGCTCGGAAAATCTACACTGCAGTTTCTGTGTGACGCCAAAGAATCCTTTGTTGGATCTGCAATACATTACCCGATGAAAGACATTGTCGAAGATCATATCATCGACCAACATTTCTCACACATTCACCGTCCACAAAATTCCCCCAACACACGCCTAATCATCTCTCCAACCACAAACACGCCTAATCATCGCTTCAATACGCACACCTTTCTCAACAGAACGCGCTTTTCCGACAAATCACCGCACAATGCCCACGCACCATGCCCATCCTCCAAGGAATAATCAGCTTTCAAGAATTCTTCCGGGCACATATAAAAGAGTCACTCAACACTCAACGACACCGCTTCCTGCTTCCACCATATTCACACAGACATATTTTTCCTCGTTTTATTGTAGCTAAATATCGCCCCCAAATTGTATCACAGATTTGGCTTAATAAATTCACATTAAAGTTTTGTGTATCCGCAAATTACACAGACATTTTGAATGACAAGGATATGAGGAACCAAATGCATTACCTCCTTCAAAACGTCTTCCAGAAGCCATCTCTTATCTGTGTGCATGGGTCGTGTTTACGGCGTTCAAATCTCAAAGTATTGACGGATGGTCTGCCAAATTGTTCCAGAATGAAACTTACATTATGGCGAGGAGATATTTGCAATGAAGATTCCATTCGTAAGTTTCTGGATTGGCTCAAAATTGCTGTACATAATTCTCGAAGGGATACTGGAAAGAAACATCTCATATTATACCGTTTTCCCAGAACATTAATTTTGGACATAGTGCAGCAGATTAAGGATGTGAGTTGATAATTTTGGAGTAATGTGAATTTGAATTGAAATTGAAGCCCGATTTCGGATTTTCCACAATTTTTGGGTAGGATAGTGTTTTTTCTGAATTTTTCTGGAAAATTTTATTTTTTCGGATCCCTGTGCTACACGATATGGTCAAAGATTGACAAAAAATAAATATTTCTGAAAAATCTGGAAAAATCACTATCCCACCCAAAAAATTATGGGGAATCCGAATCGGGGCTTGGTTTCATCGCTCTCCCTGTAAAAAATGCCGAAAAACGCCATTTTTGGACTGCCCCAAAACTCGATTTTTGCAGAGTTCGTATTTTGGGAAAAATTTTTTCAAACTTTGGCGAATTCGTTTACCACTTTTTTGTGGGCCGATCGGGCTGATCTTTTTAAACAAAATCGCAAAGACTTGGCTACAAAATGAGACTAAACACTTATATCTAAAACGCGAATTCAAAAAAGATGTTTAGAAAAGAAATGATGACCCGGGTATATTACAGAAAATACGGTGTATAATTCCTATTCTGCCTATATGCAGATCAAGTCTTGAACTTTGAAAATTGGCTGTTCTCCGGCTATTATTTGAGAGGGTGGAGTAATTAGAGGATTTTGTCATTACTTACTGTGTTGTTGTTTGTTTTGTCATTACTTACTGCTCAAGTAAAGAGAACTATTTTTGTTTGGAAGGCGACCATACATTCGTCTTGAACAGAATTTCATCAAATGAGCGCCTATCATTTTTCACACACAATCAATTTCCTCCCAGCAGATCTGGAAAAGTTTATAGCCTGTGCTGCCGCAGAGTAGTGAACGAAACTGAGGATCTGAAGATGTCATCTCATTTACAAAATTTACAGAAGTCGTTCAGAATGGGAATTAACCTTTGCGATTTTGATTTTTACGATTTCGATTATCCGATGGGAAAGTTTTGATTTGTTGTTTTGTATAGTACGTTCTGATGTAATGAAGAATTCCAAAACAGCCACTGTGGCCGAGTTCTCGCGAAATAATCCTTTATATAGTAATCCGTAAATTCGGAAGTTATATAAGGTTATATACAATACAAATTTATATTATTTTGAGATAGTTTGGCTCCTAGTAAAAGGTAAAAGCCACATAACATTAGTTGCCAACCTAATAGTTTGGCTCCTACAAATAGGTAAAAGCGATAGTGAAGCATTAGTTTTGAAAATATTTAAATTGAATCGTTGCTATGGCACAAGTGTAACATATTGCTGCTATATTATTATGTGTGCATAATTGTTTCCACATAAGATGGGTTACAAACAGACGGGCGCATCACAGTACACATCTGAAAACATTTGCTATCATTTTGAACAATGTTTTTTGAACAGTAGTTTAAACTAGAGAAGCACCGCGGCATCGCCGCCAAATATGAATTTTTTAATTTGAAAAAAATGTTTGTATCCTAGGGGTACCTCTAGAATCTCTAGAACCCGTACTCGAAACCCGGGGGGGGGGGGGCAAAATTCCAGGTGTCAAAATACGATTTCATCCGCGCGGGATTAAACCTTCATCGGCGGGCTGGTGCCTGCGCCCCATTGCACTCGGGCATGCAGGCACTATTGTGAACATTTTTTCAGAAATTTAGCGCGTTTTCCGTTTTTCATGCCAAAATTGGTGTTCCAAAACTATACTTCCACTTTGTTTATTCCCGGAGATTTATCAGAGCCCGGAATTATCAGAGCGAAAAAAATTTTTATGCCAATTGAAACATACCGAAAAAGTCATGTTTTAAAACAAAAGTCCAGTTTTAAAACACAAAGGGCCAGAAAATGATACTTCCGACAAAAATTGCCTTTTCCTACCCCCATATTTCCCGTCGAGTTGGGTAAGAAAAGTGCGCTCAGAAAAACGCCATTTAATATAGGTCCTGATTTCGGCGAAGACCGCGGCGCTTCACTATAGTACTAATATAATATAACTTACATATACATGCACTTGTCGTAGTTTTTGAGCACCATGAAAAATACCGCCGACAATGAATACGAGCTCCGCATATTTCTTAGCGCCGGGTGCAGCGCCCATTCGAGATTGTAAATGTTTCATTAGTGTTTTGGAATACTGAATACATTCCTTCTCCAGTAATACTCTGCCTTTCTCCGAGAGTCCGTGTATTGCTATAAGAATATGCTTGAATTTCTTGACTGATTTGATATCCTTACAAGGGTTGTTCAGCCTAAAGCCTTAATCCTTTCCCTCTCTAGTAATACTATGCTTAAGCCTGTGAATTTCCATTCGGAGATATTTTAAAAAATATAGCTGTAAGTAGGAGTCAGTGGTAAGTTTTCATGAGGGGTTAACTCACTAGGACCACTTCTAGAGATTGCTAAAAAATTCATTCATTCTTGTTTGTAAACCGGTTTTATTTCACCCAAATCAGCTGCGGCTCATTCAAATAACAGGGCTGTAAGGTTTTCTGACGGCGACTGTAGTAAGGGGAAATTCGCTCTCGCATAGGATTTTATGCAAAAGTCCTTTTAACGTCGCTTCCCGCTCTATGCCAAAAACCCCAGAGCGAGAATGGAGGAGCAGAGCCGCCGACAAGAAACATAAACATTTGAGCGGGTTTCCTGTTAGTGAAAAATTTTCACAGTCCAATGCACCGCTTCCGGGCTAAACCCTCAGGATCAGGATCTCACTCAAATGTCCCACAAGCAATGTTCCTTATTAGAGACAATTACAAACAACTTTGCTCTTGGGATCATAATGATCATAAGCTGATCCTGTGAATCCTTTTTAATTAAAAATCCAATTTACCAGGGTCTGAATAAATGATAGCTTTAAGCAATACAAATTCCTCCATAGTCATCTGAATTCGGGACATTGCCGCCATTGGGGGGCAAGTAAGCAGCTCCATCCGTTCCATTATTCTAGAATATTTTCTATGATTAGTAGATACAAAATATACTGATATATTACTGAGATTATAACTGAGATTACCCTTTCAATCTGTCGCCGCTGGGTAGCTAAAACATTATAGAATGTGAAAACATCTTAAAATCGTAAATTCAATGAAAACACACATTGTTTTCATCAATGAGACACTGACGTGTTAATAAAACATTTACCTTAACAGGTACAAATCCATTGGGCATAATGAAAGTTTCCCATTTCATTTGGCTTGAATAGAATGCCTGAAGCAAGATTGCGTTGGCCAATGTCGCGTGTTTAAACAGTGCTTCCTATATTAGTACTATTTAAGTTGATTAGAATTAAAAACAAATATAAAACAAGCCTGGTCTTTATAATCAAGTTGTGAAAACACAGGCATTGTTCTGGCCTAAGTTTTTGATATATAGTCAGCGCTTGATAACCCGACAATCCTAGGGACCGGGCTAAGGTTTATCGAGGGTCAATTGTTTCCAATGGGAAAACGACCATCGCGACGGGCGATGGGATTCTAATTACAGGGAATACGGCATTCAGTACGTACGCCATCTGAAAATTTATCCATGTATCTATATGTCGACTTACCATTTCGATGCATAAAAACACGTCTAACATGATCCAACGTAGCGGTCTTTCACTCTCCTCTAACTTAAGCGCCTCGTCATAAGTAAGTGGCCAAGTGAGTTCTTTTGGGTATTGATCCGCATGAGCGAGCACATTTTCTTGGCTAGATAGTAGTTCTCGGATACTTCGAAATATTACGGATTCTTTCAGCCAACGAGAACTTTCACGAATTTTTAGGACTTTTAGTTCGACGTATACGAGAGATTGTATGGTTTTGCTCTCAATTGTCTCTTCAAACACAAGACCTGTCTGAAAACAGTTACTTTGAACAGTTCGGATGATAACATGAATTCAGAAATTATCTGCATAGAATTTAACAAGTTTATAGTCAGAAGCCTTAATATGTCCATCAATGTTTTGTTTTCAAAAACATCTAGATGCCGAAACACCGGTCCTTATCAAAGAATCGAAATAAAATCGAATTCTAAATAATATCAAAAAACATCTTACCTTCCCTATGATAACAGGACAACTTTCTCCATACTTTTGTGAAAGATAGCGCTAAAATCCGACCATACCAATAGTAAGAACTAAAAATTTACTCAAGAAATCCACCTTCCTATTTGCCACTTTGTCAGAAAGCTTCGCCACATCAACTGATACCGGGAATTGCATTGCTCGGAGATTCATTCTAAATATTCGAATTGAGGGAATTGATCTTGAAGCACTTGTGGGAAATACCCTGCTAAGACGCATCGATCAAATCGACATGCGCGGCATCGATTGGCTCCTTAATAATAGGGTTAGTAATTATGAGAAGCAGAAGCGTGCCGGAAAGAACGCATTCGGGCCTACTTCGGCATACTTTGTAGAAACTTTTACTCTGACCTTCCGGTCGGCGTTAATCAGTATGCCCGGAAGCCTAGATTTCCGATATCTATTTTGCCGATAACTAGTTTGCCTCTAGTATTTTATATGTCACTCACTTACCTACATTTTTGCCCAAATTTGCACCGATTTACACTCATTTTTTCAAATTTTCCCTTTTTTTTTGGGGGGGGGAGTACGTACCCCCGGTACCCCCTGGCTACGCCTCTGATGCGCATTGTATCACTAATTTACCATGCATTCTGCTACACATTCCATTGAGTTTGCATTCGTATGTCTTGGATTCGAAAAGAGATCGACGGAAAAACGCTTTGCATGCTGCAAGATACATCGTATACTGTCATGAATTCAAATAACACTATTTACCGTTGCAAGACGGCACATCGTAATTACTGAAATTTCAATAGCTGGTCATTTATTTAAATATAAATCTCTTACCAGCAATTCGTGGGATGACCGCAAACCAGGCCTAAATGATTCAAGGAATTACAAATGTTAGAGATGTAAATCCATTATAGTGTCACATTGCTGTCATGTTTTTACTGCGTGCCATTTTCCTGGATTTCTATCTTGATTCTTGGACCTTCATTTCCCGAACAAACTCGGGGCCTATAAATAAAGCTCCGTGTTTTTAGGCCCCGAAATAGTACTTCGAGTGAAATCTTCTCTGTAAAAAAGACAACTTGTCCTTTTAAAGAGTGTCTACTTTTGCGATATCCTTTGATTCGGAGACAAAAAATACAAAATGTAATATCCTACATTTTGTCGGCATTTCCATGTCTCGAACAAAATTTTTTGGCTTCAATTGGACATTTTGAAGTTCACTGGAAGTAAACGTCAAATATTCTAAGGAATCCACTGATGTTCCCAGTGCCTTGCTAACGGAGCCGGAAGAAAGCGATTCGTGCGAAGTATTTGGTCCAGAAGCATTGGTGTTTGGATGATCGTCATTGACAGCTTGCATTGTTCCAGAATAAATTGAATCGGTGTATATAAAATGTTGCCAAATCCCGCTGGAAATGTTTCAAATTCGAGGTAAAGTGCAATAGACAATAACTAAATAATGAGAAATGCGTCTAGTCAAAATCCAGAGCATGTAAACGACACAGATGATTACAAAGCGCTTTTACACCCCTTATAAGCCATAGCTAAAGCCCCGAAATCGGCTAATCTTCAACTGAATTAAAGTGCGAATTATTAATCATTCACATTAATCATTTTTGTCAAAGGTGAGCGATCCCACTTTAGCCGACCTTCATGTGGGATTAAGAGGTCCATACAAGGGGTCCCAAGCAATGTTGCTTGTCATGGATTTATAAGCAACTTTGCTATTGGTTCCCTGCGCAAGATACCTTCCAGAAAATAAGAGTAAATGGTTTGGTTCTTTGATATGTGTTGCATTCAAAGCAAACTATAGAGAAAAAAATTGAATATGATTGTTCCCTTCGGTGCATAAAAACGCAAAATTTTTGGAATTTTGGTGAGTCATCACCCCAAATTTTTTTCTAGAATGTTCTTCGGATCCTCGGAAGTGAATCCAGAAAAAAATTACCTTGATTGGTTAGGTACAATGAAAAAATTGTCAAATATCTCATATAGGCCCTTTCTATTCACCATGTACTCATACTTCCTATAGTACATATTTGTCACCCTAAGCCTAACAGTGCTCTCGTTCAAAACCTCAATACTTTCTCCAATCCGATCCGTTTCCTGCGCACAATAGCTCAAAAGGAAGCTGAGAGTGTGCTCTGTCCAAATACTATAAGACGGTGCTGCGCCGAGTCCTGCAGCCCATGTTGCATGTCACCAAGTGACACAGTGTCACCCAGGCGACTGCCCATTCTTTGACATATATAATACAAAATATACCTCAAAGCGGGAATTTTTAATAAAAAACTGAAAAAGGGTAAATAATAACATAAAACATCATTTTACAATATTTTATAAAGAATTATGAAGTTTGGAATTGGATTTGAAAAAATATCCCTAGAGGGGACTATAGGAAGTATGAGTACATGGTGAATAGAAAGGGCCTATATGAGATATTTGACAATTTTTTCATTGTACCTAACCAATCAAGGTAATTTTTTTCTGGATCCACTTCCGAGGATCCGAAGAACATTCTAGAAAAAAATTTGGGGTGATGACTCATCAAAATTCCAAAAATTTTGCGTTTTTATGCACCGGAGAGAACAAAAATGCACTTTCCCCTAGCCTAAAGTTTGGAAATTCATAACTTCTGTTATATGTACCCTTATTAGGTAATTCTTTTACCAGGCGACTCAGGTGTACCTGGGGCAACACCTGAGAGGGTTTCCCGCGCGAAAGCACACATATAATCCCCAAAAATGGCATTGGAAGAAAATGATCAGTTTCCCCTAACTGACGTAGGGGAAACTGCTATTAGAGGAAACTTTTTTTAGGGGAAACTGCTATTAGGGGAAAGTGATATGGCATCGGACATAACTGTCTATACAATCCCTCTTCACAATTCTTTTTTAGGGCAAACTCGATTTCAAATTAGCGCCAAAATATAATCGCATGCCAAAGGGGTAAAAAGGGGCCGCTGAAAATTTTTAATGAGGGGGATTACTCGGCAGGGGTCTCCTCTAGAGATTGGTAAAAAAAAATTTTAGTGGGGCCTTATTAGAGTAAAAATTTTCTCAGTCAACCCTTCCCGTATTAGGGGAGGCTCTTTTCCTGATGCTGAACAGACCCCCCCCTAATAGGGAAAAGTGTTGACTGAAAATTTTTACTCTAATAAGGCCCCACTCAAATTTTTTTACCAATCTCTAGAAGAGACCATTGCCGAGTAATCCCTCATTAAAAATTTTCAGCGGTCCCTTTTTACCCCTTTGGCTTGCAATTATATTTTGGCGCTAATTTGAAATCGAGTTTGCCCTAAGAAAGAATTGTGAAGAGGGATTGTACATTGTTGATGAAAGTGATTAGTTTAAGAAAGGTAAAGTTAAAATCCGAAATTGGAACTTTTCCAAAATTTTGTATAGTTTAGTAATTTTATTCCATAGGACATCCGCGGCCTCTGCCGCGGACCACCCGCGGCTACGCCGTAGACCACGCCCCAAATCCAGGATTTTCCGGATTTCCGGAAGCCATAAATCCCGGAAAACGTAAATCTTCGCGGGAGAGCGGTACCAATCGTCTTGTCTCGCCGAGACGAAGCGATTGACGTATCACACGCCCGGATCCGAGCGCCTATTACAAAGTTGGCCACGCCCCAAATCCAGGACTTTACGATTTTAAAGAATCAATATTTACTACGCTAATTTCGTGCTATTCCTATTCTGCGATTATCTGTCCTAATAGGTGCCATTCGACAGCTCCTAATTTTTTTATTACAAAACACTTTAGTTTTAATTCCATAGGACCACCCAGCGGCTTCGCCGGATGGCGGCGCCCATGGCCATCCAGGATATTCCGGAAGCCATAAATCCTCAGAGTCGATCTTTGTCGGCGAGACCGGTACCAATCGTCTTGTCTCGCCGAGACGAAGCGATTGACGTATCACACGCCCGGATCCGAGCGGCGCAGCGAAAATTTCTGTTCCCGGCGCACATACAGAGTGCGCCTTAGAGGGACTCGATAATTTTAGAAATGGCTGAGTTTCGAACACAGCTGCTTGGAGGGCAATTAAGAGGCCGGTGCAGCACAGTTTCTCTCTAAAACCATTTGCGACCATTTTGAGCGAGTAACGTGTCAAGCACAAGCACATGTCATTCAACAGGGCTCGTCGAATGCTGACAAACGCAACCTCACATGACCGGATCTTTCGCAACCAAAGGTTTAACAGCTTTCACACCAAAGATATGATGATAGTTTTCTCTGAGTATATATAAAGAGATTTCGCTCTATAGCGATTTTTGACAAAGGCGTCTTTTGGGTTTGCGGCTAGCACAGAGGCAATAAGTGATTTGCTCATCAAATTGAGTTCTAAGGGAATCGCTGCGGGACCAAGCAGAGATCTTCTGCTTGCAGAGAACTTCTGCAGAAGATCAAATGTGTAGATTAGACGTTTGCACTAAAATTGAATTTGATCTGTTTGAATTTGCGCTAAAAAATGGAGTGGAGTATTACTGTAGCAAAATAGTTATTAGCTCTGTGCTATCCGCAAAACCAAAAGACGCCTTTATAAACCTATTTAAGAGGCACTTAAGAAGGAAGAAATCCATTTGTGGCAAAAAGAAGTTGGTTACAAATGTTAGTATGCAAAAATAAGTGAACGATAAACAAGATACGTGCGTAGAACTGCTATTGGGTCGGACTCATCAATAGAGTCCCAATAGCTTCACGAAAAACATAGTAAATGGATTTTGGGGGAAAAAGAAGAGAGATGAAGAAAAGTAATAAACTGAGAATTATCCGAAAAAACGTTTTGCTTTGGTGAATTTCTAAGAAACCTATTTTCGATTTTTTTAAATTTTAGTTTCTACTAACTCTAATTAAGATTTGTCGCGCTTTTTATAAAATAACTACCGATTCGTTCGTCGAGCTCTTTAGGATATGTCCTCCGTCAGACGTGTTGCTCACCATTGACAGCGGGGGGAGCTTTGCTCGGCAAGTTAGCGTCGTCTGGCTGGTCATCGGTAGCTGCGTTCATCTTGTTCTGGAATTGCAATTGGCTCTCAAACTAGGGTAATTAAATTATTTATGTTTTGCTTAAATAAATTGTGTGCCTTAAACATTTTACTATAGCTTTGGTTCGAAATAAGTACATTGATGATAGTTTTTGTTAATGTATGTTCTGCGCTGAGTTTTTTTTGCTGCGCAATCGGTGTTTTTATAGGTACGGAAAGATAATTTTTTGGTTGCTTATTTTTAGAAGGTTCCTCATGCATCGCGTAGTTGGATAGTAATCCAGCATAGTTAGGTAGCAGTCGTGTTCGGCCTACTCTCTAGTAAATAGGATAACTACTGTAGTGCTAGGATTGCGTTGACCTTTTACTCCCCGCCCTAAATTCGCACAGCTCGTAGCGGTGTCGAAATTGGTATGTTTGGCCTATTTTGGCCATTATGAAGGTAGGTTATTCCATGTACAGTGTTTTCATTAACCGGGAACATGATGCATTACCAGTGGTAATGGCATGGTAATGGTAATGGTAATGCATTGTAATGGTAATCACATGGTTGATTGCATTACATGAGCAAAATTGAAAGAACTATGCCACTGCTTATTTATATGACCAAATACGGCCCTTGTTTCATTCCAAGCTCTACATTAAACTTTCTTTTTAACTTTCTGCTTTCCTAACCATTAGTTTCGTATCAGTTAATAAAGTGTTCTTCTTCATACCAGCTTTCAATTCTTCGTTATTCCCTTATGCACTTTCTAAAGTTGTTGTGCTTAGAGTCAAATTTGAAAATAATTACGGACGAGTAACGGTTTGAAGCATTTCTTCAACCCAATACTATGGTAATTGATCTGATGTCTGATTCTAATACAGATCCCGGGTGCAAAAAGACACTCCTATAAATGCCGGGATGACGTTGTGAGAAATCCGATGAGAAAGCCTGTGAAAAATTTTCGTATAAAAACCCTTGTGAGAAAGTGTGCTCCGTGGAAAAAGCACATTAACCCCAGCATCACTCACGTTACTATTCCTACTAGCGGGGGAGGAGCCGCTTCGCGGCTCCACCCCCGCTAGAAGGCGGTTAGCGTGCATCAGCGGCGCTTCGCGCACCGCCACCAGCGATCAGGGTTGGGTTATTCGGGAGTAAGGGTTGTTCGGGAGTAAAGCAGCATGAGACTATTTCGGGCCTTCGGCCCTCAAGCAACTGTTGTTCGGGAGTAAGGGTTGTTCGGGAGTATATGTTCTAAGTTCCCTCACATTCCAAGGGAGAAGGTCGGGCGCTCTGCGCCCGACCACAGGACTCCAGGGTGTATCAATAAGCACCCCTAAGAATGCATTCCAGAAAAGCGTGACCGACTAAAACCTCACAGACTGAAAAAGACACCCCTGAAAATGCCTTCCCCAAAAAGCGTGACCGACTAAAACCTCACAGACTGCCTGAGATCTTAGCTAAATTTTGTCTAAATTTGTCACATTTTAGCTAAATTTTGACCTCAAATTCAGATTCCCCGCTAAAAATTACCCTAATTAGGTACCTGTCTAAAATTAAGCACCCCTAAGAATGCACTTTACGTATATCCCAGGTAACGTACATTCCAGGTAACATACTGACAGCTTTAACTTACTATAAGGATTCTCATATGCCAGCCTCGAATCCTAACCCGATACCCACTACCTCCACCCATGCGAGAAACTAAAAAAACCGGTTACCTGACTATAACCGGCGAAAAACTAATTTTGAAGAATTTGTCTGGGAAGGGAATTTTGAATTTGATTGAAAATTAAGACTTACTGAACGTTTTGGCACTGTGATTCAGAACGTTTTGGCACTGTGATTCACTTCTAGATAAATCAAAATGAATCAGACAGACTCTCATGTCAGATAGCTTCTTCAAAATTAGTTCCCTGCTTGGTAGTTGGGTAGCAGTTGATAAAGTGGTAACGTTCTTATCTCAGATTTGTATTCCTAATTTTTTAACGTGGCTGTTTTTAGACAAGCAATAGATATTCGTTATCTCTATGCTACTAACTATGAGTTTTACACTTTTGGTTGTCGCATTGGTGTTGACGCAAGCCACAGGTAAGAGAATTTCGATCTAAGGAATTCTCGCAATTTTATTTTAAAAAATTCAGTTAAAAATAATACAAGCAATACCATGTTTTTGAAACCATCGAGAATGTTCTAGGAGTTTTGAAAACACTTCCAAAAATTCAGAAAATATACCACCTTTATTTAACTCGAAAGTAACTCTCACATAAATATAATAATAATATACGTATTTAGGATGTGTTGTAAAAGAGGTTGAAGACGAGAATAAATTAAGATGCATGAATGGATCAACATCATATGGTTATTTGGCATATTCGACACCTGATTCGGAAGCGTTCCACAATATTAAAATTCATATTCTTCAGGCCTTTCCGGGCTATCCAGAGAAAGAAGTAAAAACTGCCCTGCTGAAATATTTCATAAAAAACATTGCAAAAGCAAATGGTTTCCTAATTATACTACTACTTCCAAATTATACTGTCCGTTATGTGGGGCAAAGCAAACGGACTTGCAGAGAGCCTTTACGAAAAAGAATTTAAATTCAAATAGGTTGGAACGACTGGGAACGATATGGTACTGAATTTTTGAATCGTTCACTGGTTACTAATGATCAACATATATTCATATACTAATCTTATGAAATGGTTTTATATTGGTTTGGCCGGAAATTCCTGTCGGTGTTTTTTATGTCGGCCATTCTTATCAGTGATCAATAATTTCTTGGGAAGTGTTTATACTATTTAATGCACAAGAGAGTCCTTTATTGGAAAATGTGGAAAGCAAGCCTTTTATTATTTTCTTTCCTTAAAATTATTAATTCTCAAAACAATCTCCCTCATAACCACCTCCGGCATGTAATTTTTTATGAATATTCCAAAGGCACCAGTGCGGCCAAACAGCTAAAAATATTAACGCAGTGTACGGCGAAGACTCTATTTCCACCCGAACCTGCGAGAGATGGTTTCCTCGTTTTAAACAAGGAAGTATTGA
>JAKKPZ010000443.1:0-35330 GCA_022814885.1 Ditylenchus destructor | reverse complement strand
CAACACCGGTGTTCATCGCTTGGAGGCAAAACTCGCGAAGCAGGTTTCGAGATTCTGGATCGTCGCATCCGAGTCCACGCTTCTTTAGCTTGAGTGATCTTGTTTTTGATGCTCTTACTGGAGTCCTTTTCTCGACTTGAGTTCTATCGTCATCATCTAGAGTACATTAACATTTAAAATTATAATTTGTTTGCGAATTATTAGAAAAAGTTATTAAAACAATTTTCAACTGTTGCATTATAACAGAATAAAAGAATGTATGTAGGTAAAAATTTGCCTACTTACTACTCTTATACGCGTTTTACCTACATACGTTTGTTCTTCTTTTTTGTTTTACCGTAAAACGCAAAAAGTTTGGTGGATAACAGAGACTGCTAAATTTACAGATCACAATATTGACATGACTATCGTAAATTATTCGAGAGTATAAAAAAACATCACCCACTTATAGCAGTATGTAAACGCGTCTTCGCTGCGTGAATCTTGTCCTGGATCACTTTGTTCCGACGAGAGACTCTTTCCGCTTTCTTGTTTCGCTTCTCGTTAGCCATCGCGCAATGATCTGTGAGGCTGTAAAGAAAACGATCAGATCTATTCCATATTTTTAACAATGCTAATAAACTTCAATTTTATTTGTTACTTTTTATCTCAGCTTTTCTCTCAGGTCCTTTGTTTGAAATCGACGCAAAATGTGCTAACGAAATTTTCGAAAGCAGAATGTAAAATCAAACTTATTCATTGAATGGGCATAGGAAAAGTTATTCACTACACATTGCCAGCGTTGCTTCATAAATTAGTTTGTGCTTGCATTGAGATTGTATGCATACAAAAAATTTTGTTGCCTTATTTTTTCTTACCTAAAATTTTACCAATCATGTCAGAGCAATTTTTTATATTTCTCGAATATGTATTACAACGAAAAATTCGTATTCATTATGCATAGCACAATTCAAATTGTACTACGCTCACCCAATCTCAAATGTTAGCAAAAAATATGTAGCGACTATGAAAAACATAATTGAACACTCATCGGAGAGAACAATTTTTTGTAGCAGGGACAAAATATAACACAATCAACAAAAATGAAAAACCTAAGAAGAGTAGGAGAAAAGGATAGAAGCTAGAAAAATATTTGTTAAAAATTGGCTAAAATTCACGTCAAAAACAGAAATACAACGGGTAAATAAGGTGTCTAAAAGTGTTTAAAAAATTGGCAACAATAATGAAAAAACAGTGCCGCAGGAGGAAATTTTTCAATATAAAAATTTTCGCTATTTTCAAAAATACTTGGAGGAGAAAAGGTAACTAAATAGCGCCGCAGGCGAAAATTTTTGAAAAATTACGCTGTATGTAAAAAATTGACATTGAAAATTTTGTACATTCCACGAAATTTTCAAAAATTTTCGCCTGCGGCGCTGACTGCATTCTTAGGGGTGCCTGTCTCGAATCTCGACTTTTTTTGCCTCTTTTTCGAGATTCAAGATTCGAGACGTCAAAAATGTCGAGACTCGCGAGATTCGAGATTCGAGTCTTGCCCACCCCTGGTGTCCATGTTTTGAAACGAATGGGCAATCCAGAATTTGATACTGTTCGATGAACTCACGCGCATAATTCCATATGTTGCAGTTAATCTTGAAAATGAGTTAACGTTGAATTCAACTATAATAAAATAATTTATTTTACACATTGTTTTTCATGTAAATATAGCTTATGAGAAATAAAAGTTTACTAGGTTTTACCAAAAGCTTGTTGCTTACCGAAAACAAGCACAGGCACAAAGTTGATAATTCAATAAATTTGCTCAAAACTTGGAATTGTGTGCTAAACATGTCAAGATTTACATCATGTCAAGATAAACTAGTTGAAGTCATAATTTTAAGATTAACTGCAATTACTATATTACTGATAGATTCGTAGACAACCAGCATTATTATTTCTTTATGCGATTTTATGGACTCAATCTTTGTTTCCAGTGAAAGCTTGTTTCCAGCTTGTGAATTTATTTTTCACCACAATGGTTGTACAAAAACCGACAGACCGTGATAGTCATGACGGTTTGACATAAATGATTTCTTTCGTTAAAATTTTCTACCATAAAAATATAAATTTAAAAAGAAACATTTAACATGCCAGAAGATTCATTCCTAGAAAAAATTGTAAAGAAAAACAGAAAATATGACTGAAATAGACAAAAAGTTTGGGCTTACAACACTCGAGATTCCCAGGACGTCTCCGATCCAAGTACTAATCGAGCCCAGCGTTGCTTGACTTGGCAGATCGGACGGGATGCCGTATTTTCAACGCGGTATGGTCGTAAGCGAAAGCAAAGGATTGCTCGGAGTATATATAGGAACTGTTTTTGGCAGCTCAGACCAATCATAGGATGGAGGGTCGCCAGGACGTTAGAGAACAGTTATCTTTTCGATGTGCGGAGCACTTTCATTCGTTTGTCTTTCATTCCCCAACCAGCTGCCGATTGGGAAGGAAACAATAGACTGCCTCTTTGCCGATGTTGGCAGTGGAAAAGAGTGGGAACGAAATCGATGAAAGGAGACAGCCTCGATCGAAGGTTGAACAACCTAACCTGTTAGGTATAACAACAGCCTAACATGGGTTAATCTTTTTTGACCACCAACGATGCTTGCATGCAAATGCATTTTAAAATATTACTTGCTTATATTAAAATCAGAAATAATTGCTTATAACAGTCTGATTTTTCTTTCATCGCTCAAAATTGAATCCATAGGTCGATTATGAAATCATTGCCAGCATTTATCACCATGACCATATTCTCGTTCTTACTTTTGGTCCTGATTTATCATAACTAAAAACAAGTTTATATAAGTAGAGCAATTTTGTTGTGCGTTTGAAATTAACATTTTATTACTGAATAATTCGCACAAATTGTTTCACATTTAAGTATAATTGACTAGCGTCGGTTCTATTTGTTTTTGTTGCAGGGAAGTTTAAATCCCGTAAGCGCTAGCCATATTTGCGTCTGCCAATTGCTCTTCCAATAATCGGATTCTTCTCTCATGCTAAATTGGTTCTTTTATTGGTCCAAATTGAAATTAGTTTAAAGCACTACCTGTCTGAGAATCGCTTTCATCTTCTGAATATCATTGAACATTTCCTCCGCTGAACCCATCTGAAAGTTCACTATATGAAAGCTTTATGGTAAATATAATACACTTTAACCAAGTTATAGCATTTTAACAAATATTCTGCTAAAATTAGCTCTTTATGGCGAAAATTGGTCACAGTTATTCAAAGTAAACAAACCTCTGCTGGCATTTGACCTGCGCCACCCACTGTAGATGCGGTGCTTTGGGCGCTATGTCTTCGAGAACTAGTAGTGCTGGGAGGTGGTACGTCGTCTTCGGCGGTTCTGCCTTGCTCCCTCTTGATTCTGTCCAATTCTCTTGCGGCTCTTTGCTGCCCTGGAGTCAGCGAGCCAACATCGCGCTCTCCCCGCGATCGAAGGTTCACCTGAAAATTTATTTACTAGTTTAGTGCTTTTAATCACAATAATACGTTTAGTGGATTTTGGGACATGTAAAAAAGCAAAAAAACTCAAGTCATTTTGATTGGTGATCCGGTCGAAAATTTTCAGGACCGGTGATTTTCAAAGAAAAGAACGATAGTTTGCTAAACTGTGTTGCATAACTATACGCACCCCCTAGAGTGCGGAACAAAAAAACTTGTTTAAGGCACCAGAATCATGTGATTTCAGCAAAATTAAGCTTAATTCATAGCTTAATATCTAAGGAACACATTTATTATCACTTTATCTAAGATTAACAAAAAAATATAAGACATATGGATAAAAGTTCGAAGACACCCAAATTTTGGCCCACCGGCCCAAGTTGCATAACTATACGCACCCCATCAAATTTTTTATTAAAATCCAGAAAACCCAGTAAAATCTAAAAATTAACTTCATATTCGTGATCAGCGCATCAAATTACCCTAGAAAACACTTTTTCAGGCAAAAAAATCGACAAAAACGTTTTTCGATCCATGGGGGACCAAAGGGATTTTTTCACAATTTCGAGACATTTTCAAAAAATTGCCAAAATTGGCACTTTTTGGCGTTCTGCCAAAATAGGATGAATGGTGTAGAAACTAGAGACTTTTCCAGACCAGATGCAAAAAACCGCACTGAATATCGCAAATAAAACATGGATTTTCGAGTGGATTACATTTTAAGTTCACAAAAAATACCAATTTTCTATGGAAAATTGCGAAAAAATGTGAACTTAAAATGTAATCCACTCGAAAATCCATGTTTTATTTGCGATATTCAGTGCGGTTTTTTGCATCTGGTCTGGAAAAGTCTCTAGTTTCTACACCATTCATCCTATTTTGGCAGAACGCCAAAAAGTGCCAATTTTGGCAATTTTTTGAAAATGTTTCGAAAATGTCAAAAAATCCATGTGGTCCCCCCTATGGATCGAAAAAATTTTTTGTCGATTTTTTTGCCTGAAAAAGTGTTTTCTAGGGTAATTTGATGCGCTGATCACGAATATGAAGTTAATTTTTAGATTTTACTGGGTTTTCTGGATTTTAATAAAAAATTTGATGGGGTGCGTATAGTTATGCAACTTGGGCCGGTGGGCCAAAATTTGGGTGTCTTCGAACTTTTATCCATATGTCTTATATTTTTTTGTTAATCTTAGATAAAGTGATAATAAATGTGTTCCTTAGATATTAAGCTATGAATTAAGCTTAATTTTGCTGAAATCACATGATTCTGGTGCCTTAAACAAGTTTTTTTGTTCCGCACTCTAGGGGGTGCGTATAGTTATGCAACACAGTTTACAAGCGGTTCTAGCTTTGGAATAGCTGAAACAGTTTGAAAATTTAAAGCTCACAGACCCCATAAAATCCTGACCATAAAATTGGAATGTCCAAAGTCTCGACCTTTTAATTTTGTCGGTCTCACGCGGGGATACAAACATTGACTTTCATTTAAAAATTCTTGAATCATTGGTTTCTCGCATTTTTTATAGAAAGGCATTATTAGTGAATAACCAATTTAGTGGTAACTGGATCTGATAAAATTTTTCAAACACTGGATAAGGAATTCTTAAATTGGTTTTCTTTCTGTCGAGAATAACGATTATCGTATCGTATTTTCGATTGGGTAAAGTCAGAAAATATGTATCTCATTAAAATAACAGTTTTGGACCACTCTGTTCAGTTCTTTACCAAAAATTCTCAATAAATGAATGTCCTCCTATTATCACGTAAAGGTTTTTCGTGTCACAGAAGTGGTTCTTTTTTGTCACAGATTTGGCATGTGGCGTTGTGTAAAAATCCTTAAAAGGACATACTTTAGGCTCAGGCTTTAGGCTTAGGCATAGCCTTAGTCTTAGGCATTAGGCTTAGACTTTAGGTTTAGGCTGAGACCCCCTTTTCAGGGGTAAATCCATAATTATTGTTTGAATTTGGCGGGAAATTTCGAAAATCTGTGACAGAAAAGAACCACTTCTGTGACATCGAAAACCCTCACGTCCATTATCAGGCGCAAATTTTACGTTAAAAGGTTTTTAATACCTGTTGCTTTGGTATCATAGGGTTGGGTGCCTCTGGCGGTGTCGGGTCTCGACGTGGTCTCTCCTGCCTGGCACTGGCTCGATCGGGTCTCACAATTCCCAAATCCTCATCATCCGCCTGCCTTCGACTTTGCATCGGCCCTGGCTGTTGGACCGCTCTTGGAGGTTCGGCCGCTCTACTAGGCGGAGGCTCTCTGGATTGCGCAGGCTCTTGGACCCTAAATATGTTCAGCATTATTATTTAGAATATAACAAAATTTCAGATTCGTACGTTGGTTGCATTTGGGCCAGAATATTGGCCTTTTTCGCGACTTGTATTTTCGGTTTTGCCTGAGCTGCTCCTGGATTTACTGGCATTAGTTTCGGCGGAGCGTTCTTGCCCTCAATAAATTCCTCAGCGCTCAACGCAGGCATTGCTTAAATATATATATTATACCATTTAAAACTTCACACGCCTAATACAAATATTTTTATTATGATAGAACTCACTGCTTCGAGTATCTGGATATAAGTCGGCTTGCCTAAAATTTGAAATGTGAGTTCTTGCACTGTTGGATAAGAAATTTACCATAAATCACTCTTTCGAGGAACGAAGAATTGCAATATATCCTAAATAGAAAAAAAGTTACTATGTTTTTTCGAAAAGTGGATCAAAACATATAGCTACATTACAACATAACAAGTTGATTGAAAGGTTATACAAGGTGACAAAAATATAGATATAAAATGATTGGAGCAATAATTTTTTAATTCAAGACTTTATCATTTTGTTCTTTTGGCTTATGCTCACTCAATATTGCCCATCGTACGAAGTTTTCTGAGGTGGTTTTCACAAAAGGTTTTCATAAGCCATTACTAAGAAAGTTTCTGCTGACATTCTTAAATGGTGCAAAGTACTCACCACGACCCCTTTAGTAGTCACTTTGTATATTCTGAAAAAATTCGAATGATCGAACAAAGGTAACGAGGGATTTAATTTACCTATTGATTTCGTTTTCTATGGAATTCAATCCTCGTTTTGGCATAAACGCCAACGCTCTTTGCGGTTCAGATGTGGTGTAAGTATTGATCTAGAACAGATCCATTGAATGCTATACATTAGAGAGACGTCACTCACGTAGTGGACGAATGGATAATCATTGTTGATCTCGTAGTATCGAATGGCACAGTCGCCCTAAATTACGAGATAAGTTAATAGAAACGCAATATACCGAGAGCAAAATAACCTTTCCAGCCATATACAGCAATCCACTGTCCTCGTCGTAAAGTGGAACCAAGACTAAAATGAGCATTCGTTAGACATAAAGCAACGGGCAGATAGAGAACAATGTTTAGGAACTTTTCTGATTTTAATTGATCTTCATTTTGGTAAAATGGCTTGGCAAGTTTATTTAACTTGGTTTTGGAATAAAAATCCAGAGCATTTTCAAGGTTTTACATTTTTCAGATATATACTCAACGTAGAAATAAAAACAAGCAAGTGTAAAGTTTCATAATAGGTAATTTTTAAAACAGCTGCAACTAATTTCTGGACTAAGTCAAAACAGCTTCGTCAATTTTCAATACTTGTAGAGACAAATTTTGTATTTTCGTCTTCCTTAAAAACCCGTTTTATATCGACAAGGTAAAATTGCATTCATTCAATCACTAACTTTTTCCTCGTTACAAAGAAAGTAATATATCCAAAAATCCTCTTAGCTACATACCCATGACCGCAAATATTGACTATTCTAATCAAAACATGTAACAATTAAAGCTTATTAATTAATCATTACGCGACGCTTTCATTAAGCGAAATTCTAACCTGCGTTACTTGTGTCCAGTTCGTCTAAAATGGGTTTGTTAATGATGGAATAATACCAGAGAAAATATTACCTTGCATTATCGGTTCGCTTAGGTTTTCCTAAAATTTGTTTCTTTAATTTTCGGATCAAAGATAATCACGGACCGCGGGTCGGAGGGCGTAATGTCTTTCGGAGCGCTTTGAAAAGCCAGTTGAGATAATTCGGCCATCTTGGGTGAAAATGGCTCGCTGTGGCTTCACGCCTTCATGTCCCATGCCTTCATGGACAACCTAAACACGTAGGGTTATTGGGTAATGAACGAAAAGTTGAATATTGCAAATGGAAAAAATTTTCATCACTTTTATTTAAAATTTTAAAGAATTGCAATACGATTCTGTGTTGAAGTCCAGAAATGTCTTGATATGTAGTAATATTTTGTGACTTTTTAAAACCCATTTACAGATAATACTTATGTATAGCGAAAAAAATTAACTAAAATTACTAAATTTAATTACTAAACTAGCCGAGCAGAGCTCGGCTAGCTGTCGGGAGTCTATATTTGTGGTTTAGATTAAATTCGTTGGTCAATAAATTTTAACTGGGTCAATATGAATAACAAATGAAAGAAAACGGTATAGATTTTAAAGGGTATAATATATATATAAAAGTTCGTCGGTTAGGGTTTGTAATTTTCTTGTTTGTAGGATTAAAATTGCGTAAATTGAAGTTTGATCCCTAAATAATAAAAACCAACATCTCCGGTGTGTGAGTCGATGATTCGTATCATTCGATCTTTACAAGTGGTAACAAACTGACTTCCATCATAATTGAACGCAATGCTCCTGAAAGGAAATATTTTAAGTCTTTGAAATTTCATGCAGCAAAATTACCAAATCTGATCTGGATGTCCGGCAATTTCCAGCAAGGCTTCTCCAGTGCCGACATTCCACATCAGTAGCTGAAATTGATATCTAATGAGCTATTCTCAGTAATGACATTATTCTGGTCCAGAACTTCAGGATATGTAATATATACAATTAACGGTATGATTCCATTTACCAAGTTGGATTATTATACAAATTTATTTATTGTTATATAAATAACTTTATGTAGCGAAAATTATAACAATAATCGCTTAATTAGATTTCATCAACTTCCAAGCTAATTTTTTTTTAAAGAAATGATCAAAACATAGAAAATATGATTCAAAGCATTTCTTAATAAAAATGCGACGAAAATATTTGTCACTTCACATTAAAAAAATTTCTCATGACTAAAGCATTTACATAAACCGTCTTCCTTATAAATGGATTATTCGTGAATGGAATTATTTGTAGAAAATTGGTTTATCTAGATAGAACGTTTCAGTTTTTGAAATACAGAATACATAAATTGGTTCAGAATTACAGAGATAAAATGTATATTAAATTTTGAGGAAGCCACAATTTTCATATGGCCAAATCTCAGGTTAGCAAAGTCGGAATTACTGCTGCCTACCGAGACATAACCGTAAATAAAAATAAAGTGCACCTTATTTTCGCCTCCAGCAGTCAAAAGGATATTGTTAGCTGTGGGATGCCATGCCAGCGTATTTACTCGCTTCTGGTGCCCGCAGAGCTCAACTACCGGATCAGTGAGGTTCTTGATAAGACCTTTGTCGGGAATCAGCCACACCTGAAAATAACGTAATAATACAAGGAATGCTGTATTATACTCAATAGGAATGTAACCTTGGTTGTTGTGTCTTCAGAACAACTCGCAATGACATTGTCGTTGAAAGGCGAGAATCTCACTTCAAGACAAGGAGCTCTAGGATGGAACACATAATTATTAAAACTTTCTGCTACATACTAACAAGCTGCTTCTTTATTTGTTTTAGATTCACAAGCTGATAAATTTTGGTTTCCATATTTGAAAACGAAATAATGGCGCCATTTCTGTTTTGGCATTTCATATTGCACTTTCAGAGATTTTCTCTGCCATGAAACCGTTATAAGTGTTTAAACTTTAAACTAGCAGAGCTCGAATATCTAGAATGAATTTTAATTAACTCAAGGCTAAACTCGAATAAATAATGCAATTTATATGTACCTAATAGTACAGAAAAGACATACTTGTGAGCGTCAACGAATGGATAGTCCTTGTCAATTCTGCCGACCTAAAATTTTCAGGTAAGTTAGGTCAATCAATTCTCTGGATTGATCTTTCTTACCTTATTGACCGGAATGACGAGAAACGGACCACCTAAGGACATGGCGTAAAAGTATTAGAAAATATTGAAACATACCCGATCCTTTATTGATAATGGCTACAAAGGTATATTTTAAATTGTAAATACTACAAGGATTATAACTATAAAACTAGTTACCAATAAATTTTGGATTGACATCGCAGAACAGAGAATCCCAGGTGATTTCCGTAATTTTGATCTCTGACATACAAGATTCATGTTTCACCGGCTGAAATAAAATGTTTCCTTACATTTCACACGAATTTTCCAATCAAAATCCCACCTTGCAAAAGACATGTCTGAATTTGCTTTGGCGCACAATACTAGACATTTTTCTTCACAGAAGTATGCCAAAAAATTGCCAAAAATCGGCTAATCTCCTGAACCTCTCCCGGATCAATGACGCTGAATATTGAGCTAATCCAGGCTGGCTATTGACAACAATTGACTCTCGAAGTCTGCGAAAACAACAAATGCTAACCGTTCATTATGTGTCTCTGTCTGTGAGTGGGAGGCCAGAGTGATCAAGAAAGCACGCAAAATTGTGACAATCCCAGCAAAAGCATACACATATTCCAGTCCGGAAGAAGAAAGGCAAAGAGCGAGATTCACATCGGAATTGAGCTGAACATTGAACGAACTGCCGGCTAAAATCGATCCGTTCTTTCGCCAGAGATGTGGCTCAAGAAATTGGGATAGCTGGCTAGTCTGCCTGGATCGCTTGTCTGATCCGGGTGAGAAACGACCATTGCCCATTCGTTATGTCTGGTGCATTAATTTCAAATATTCGCAGTTTCTTTTGAGGCATCCGGATCAGATGGCCACAGGGAAAGAGCGGGAAATCTTAGGGAAAGCTGTGAACCTGCTCTTATTTCTGGTGTTCAGCGAAATAAATCGAGGATTGAAAGGACAACAGAGTAATAAATATATTGATTATTCCGCATAATTTCTTACAGGTATTTGGTTAATCCAAGCCTTTTTAACCATCGGATGGATCACCATTGTTCCCGACCGACGTCCTCCAATACCCCATAAATATGAAACTTTTTATGAGTTTAAGTCATGCTATACTTTCATGCAACTTTTAAATTTTACTGAAATTAATAGTGCATTAATAATTCAATTTGAAAAGTATAATAAAGTTGAGCAAATGCTTGTCGGCAAAGCAGGAGAAAGAATATCAGAATTTACCAACGGGCGATTAGCCAGTACCCTACACTGAAAAAAAAAACTCATTTCAACTCAGGTTCGTGTATGGATGGAGTTCGAGGATGATGTACAGATAGCATAAAATTCAAGTCGAAATCTCGATAACTGTAAATGCGATTTTGTTTGTACAATGTTCATTTTTTCCGAAACAAAGTAAATTGATCATTTGAATGTCATAATATTGGAATAAAACATAAATATATTGGGTTGTTCAATAAGTAGCGGGCCCCCTAAACTCGCGTTTTTTGGGCCGATATTGCTTTTCTGAGCGCATTTTCCTAGAACACCATACTGGAAATATAGGGGTAGGAAAGGGACAGTTTTATCCAAAGTGTCATATTTTAAAATTGTATGTGTTTGGTATGGCGAACGTCAATTTAGCGCGATATCACGTTGTTTCCTTTAGAGTTTTTTCTCTGACTTGATTTTAACTTTGGTCTAGAGCAGTCTACATAAGATCAAGAGCAAAATTTGAGTGTTGCACCGTAGGAAAAGCGATCAGGTTAATGCTAGTCTTAGTGCTCAAGTTTAAATAAGCACTGTCACGTCTACAAAGTCGCGACATTTTCAAATTGGCGCATTTTATACTTTCGAACTTCTTGCTAGTAAATCATGTAGAACCCTGTAAATTCACATCAGTACTGTTATAGTTTTACTAGCTTCAACGGGCCGGCTATCGCCGGCCCTCCAAGCTAGTACATATCGATTATATATTCATAGTACATAATCATAAAATACATTCTACAATTAATTTTTGATATTTGCTGATAGATTGAATTGGAATAATGAAAATTTAGTTTATAATAAAAAAATTTTTAAAAATAATTATTAAAATTTTAATACAAATTACTACTAATAGAATATTTTAAGAACACAATTTTGCACACAAACTTAGATTACATTTTTATTTCTTTTTTCTCCTCTTTTCTCTCTTCTTTTGCTCCTCTTCTACTCCGACTTTTTTTAATTCTACATCTATCCCTCTATATTTATCCATCTATATCTATCCATCTCTACAATTATCCCTCTAAATCTATCCATCTCTTTTCATCTATCCCTCTCTATCTATCCTCACTACATCTATTTCTATACACTTTCTACATTTATCGTTCTATATCTATCCCTCCCTATATTTATTTTTTCACTTTTACAAAATTTTTAACAAAATTTAAAAAACTTTCGGAAATTTTTGAAATAATTTCGGCGTATTTGCCAAAAGTTTTACAAAATTCGGTAAAAAATACCAAAATTTTATAAAAAAGTTCAAATTCGCGCCAATAAATTCAAAATTTCTGCCAAAACATTCAGAAACCCCCGATTAACGCCGATCTAACCAAATTTGGGTTAGAAACCTCCGAATAACGCGCCCCCCGAATAACGCCGCCCCCCGAATAACGCCGATTTTGTCCGGTCCCGAGAGGGGCGTTATTCGGGGGTTCGACTGTATATCTATCCTCTATCTCTCTCTCAGTATTTATCCATCTATATCTACCATCTCTACATCTATCCCTCTAAACAAATCTATCCATCTCTTTTCAATTATCCCTCAACATCTATCCGTCTATATCTACACACTTTATACATCTATCCTCTATATCTATCTCTCAATATATATCCATCTATATCAACCATATCTTCATCTTTCCCTCTAAATCTATCCATCTCTTTCGACTATATCTGTACACTTTCTACATCTATCCCTCTCTATCTATCCTCACTACATCTATTTCTATACACTTTCTACATTTATCGTTCTATATCTATCCCTCCCTATATTTATCCATCAAATTTTATCCATCTTTTTTCGTCTATACCTCGACATTTATCGCTCTAAATCTATCACTCTTTTCAATTATCCCTCAACATCTATCCGTCTATATCTACACACTTTATACATCTATCCTCTATATATATCTCTCTCAGTATTTATCCATCTATATCAACCATATCTTCATCTTTCCCTCTAAATCTATCCATCTCTTTTCAATTATCCCTCAACATCTATCCGTCTATATCTACACACTTTATACATCTATCCTCTATATCTATCTCTCAATATATATCCATCTATATCAACCATATCTTCATCTATCCCTCTAAATCTATCCATCTCTTTCGACTATATCTGTACACTTTCTACATCTATCCCTCTATATCTACACACTTTATACATCTGTTCTCTATAAACTATCTCAGTATTTATCCATCTATATCTACAGTGGTGGTCAAAAGTCTTTTTCCACTATAATTTGTTTTGTAAAATCCTTTATAACTCTTTTTTGATGAATTATCAGGGCATAGTGTTTATACAATTATTGCAGTACAACATCTCTTCTTTCATTTAAATATAAACTTGCCATAGTGAAGAAGCAATTTAAAAATGTTATTCGCAATTGTTTACAGGCACCCAATTTTCCGGGTGGTCAAAAGTCTTTTTCCACTTGGTATTATCAATTATATACTGCCGATTATTGCCAATTTTATTTCAAACACTTATAAAATAATAATATTTAGTTTAAATGCCGGGCAAATATCTATCAGTGGACATTAAGGATACTATTCTTTCGCTAAAAAATACTGGTTTTTCTTTTTTACCACACCCGATCCAAAGGCTTGAACGAATTTAGTGCACTTTAATTTTATTTTATGAGCACTGCATGTGACTTTTTCGCCTACAATGCTCTACTCCGCGAGATCTATCGATATTCACATGGGTATTCATCATTTGGAGCCAAAACGTGCATTTTTGAGGTTCCGGTATATACAGGTGTGGAAAATATTTTCCTAATGCATGTTCAAAAGTCAGATTTTTTGGCCAAAAATCTGGTCCTACGACTAATCTGACCTTTCCATTCTATTCTCCACAAAATTTTGCACCATTTGGTGTAAATCACAAAATTTTCCAACACCATCTATGGACAAAAATCGATGGTTTTATTAAAAATTCGCAAAAAATTGATGACTGAAAAATCGGGTGGCGGTATATAATTGTGAATAACTTTTTGTTAAATAATTTTCCATCATAGCAAGTATATACTCAAATGAAAGAGGAGATTTCATACTTCAATATATGCTTTTACCTCATTGTCGGATGATTCATCAAAAAGGAGATATACAGGTTCTTACGAAAAAGTTTAAAAACGAATTTTGCAGTTTTTGCGAATTTTTACTAAAACCATCGATTTTTGTCCATAGATGGTGTTGGAAAATTTTGTGATTTTCACCATATGGTGCAAAATTTTGTGGAGAATCGAATGGAATGCTCAGATTTATTGTACAGCCCAATTTCTGGCCGAAAAAAATTGATTTTTGAACACGCATCAGGAAAATATCTTTTTTCGTTTTGACTCCAAATGAAGAACACCCATTGAATATCGATAGATCTCGTGGAATTGAACATTGTAAGCAAAAAAATTGCATCCAATGGTCATAAAATTAAAAAAATTCACTAAATTTGTTCAAAGCATTGGAACGAGAGTGGTATAAGATTCCAATTGATCTTTTAATTCGTTTAGTCAACTCTATGCCTAAGCGTTGTCATGAAATTATCAAGACAAAAGGTTTCGCTACAAAGTATTTAATGTTTTTTGTTGCCATTTATTACATTTCAATAAAAATTTGCCTCTTTCTTACAAGTGGAAAAAGATTTTCGACCACCCGGAAAATTGGGTGCCTGTAAACAATTGCGAATAACTTTTTTAAATTGCTTCTTCACTATGTCAAGTTTATATTTAAATGAAAGAAGAGATGTTTTACTGCAATAATTGTATAAATACTATGCCCTGATGATTCATCAAAAAAGAGTTATAAAGGATTTTACAAAACAAATTATAGTGGAAAAAGACTTTTGACCACCACTGTTACATCTTTACATCTATCCTCTATAACTCTCTCTCGACATTTATCGCTCTAAATCTATCAATCTCTTCTCAACTATCTCTCAGCATCTATCACTCTATATCTACACACTTTATACATCTGTCCCGTATAACTATCTCTCTCAGTATTTATCCATCTATATCTACCATCTCTACATCTATCCCTCTAAATAAATCTATCCATCTCTTTCGACTATATCTGTACACTTTCTACAACTATCCCTCTATATCTACACACTTTATACATCTATCTCTCAATATATATCCATCTATATCAACCATATCTTCATCTATCCCTCTAAATCTATCCATCTCTTTTCAATTATCCCTCAACATCTATCCGTCTATATCTACACACTTTATACATCTATCCTCTATCTCTCTCTCAATATTTATCCATCTATATCTACCATCTCTACATCTTTCCCTCTAAATCTATCCATCTCTTTCGACTATATCTGTACACTTTCTACATCTATCCCTCTATATCTACACACTTTATACATCTATCCTCTATATCTATCTCTCAATATATATCCATCTATATCAACCATATCTTCATCTTTCCCTCTAAATCTATCCATCTCTTTCGACTATATCTGTACACTTTCTACATCTATCCCTCTATATCTACACACTTTATACATCTGTCCTCTATAACTATCTCTCAGTATTTATCCATCTATATCTACCATCTCTACATCTATCCCTCTAAATAAATCTATCCATCTCTTTTCAATTATCCCTCAACATCTATCCGTCTATATCTACACACTTTATACATCTATCCTCTATATCTATCTCTCAATATATATCCATCTATATCAACCATATCTTCATCTTTCCCTCTAAATCTATCCATCTCTTTCGACTATATCTGTACACTTTCTACATCTATCCCGCTCTATCTATCCTCACTACATCTATTTCTATACACTTTCTACATTTATCGTTCTATATCTATCCCTCTCTATATTTATCCATCAAATTTTATCCATCTTTTTTCGTCTATACCTCGACATTTATCGCTCTAAATCTATCAATCTCTTTTCAACTATCCCTCAACATCTATCCGTCTATATCTACACACTTTATACATCTATCCTCTATATATATCTCTCTCAGTATTTATCCATCTATATCAACCATATCTTCATCTATCGCTCTAAATCTATCCATCTCTTTTCAATTATCCCTCAACATCTATCCGTCTATATCTACACACTTTATACATCTATCCTCTATATCTATCTCTCGACATTTATCGCTCTAAGTCTATAAATCTCTTTTCAACTATCTCTCAGCATCTATCCCTCTATATCTACACACTTTATACATCTATCCTCTATATCTATCTCTCTCAATATTTATCCATCTGTATCAATCATATCAACCATATCTTCATCTATCCATCTCTTTTCGACTATATCTGTACACTTTCTACATCTATCCCTCTAAATCTATCCATCTCTTTTCAATTATCCCTCAACATCTATCCGTCTATATCTACACACTTTATACATCTATCCTCTATCTCTCTCTCAATATTTATCCATCTATATCTACCATCTCTACATCTTTCCCTCTAAATCTATCCATCTCTTTCGACTATATCTGTACACTTTCTACATCTATCCCTCTATATCTACACACTTTATACATCTATCCTCTATATCTATCTCTCAATATATATCCATCTATATCAACCATATCTTCATCTTTCCCTCTAAATCTATCCATCTCTTTCGACTATATCTGTACACTTTCTACATCTATCCCTCTATATCTACACACTTTATACATCTGTCCTCTATAACTATCTCTCTCAGTATTTATCCATCTATATCTACCATCTCTACATCTATCCCTCTAAATAAATCTATCCATCTCTTTTCAATTATCCCTCAACATCTATCCGTCTATATCTACACACTTTATACATCTATCCTCTATATCTATCTCTCAATATATATCCATCTATATCAACCATATCTTCATCTTTCCCTCTAAATCTATCCATCTCTTTCGACTATATCTGTACACTTTCTACATCTATCCCGCTCTATCTATCCTCACTACATCTATTTCTATACACTTTCTACATTTATCGTTCTATATCTACCCTCTCTATATTTATCCATCAAATTTTATCCATCTTTTTTCGTCTATACCTCGACATTTATCGCTCTAAATCTATCAATCTCTTTTCAATTATCCCTCAACATCTATCCGTCTATATCTACACACTTTATACATCTATCCTCTATATCTATCTCTCTCAATATTTATCCATCTATATCAACCATATCTTCATCTATCCCTCTAAATCTATCCATCTCTTTTCAATTATCCCTCAACATCTATCCGTCTATATCTACACACTTTATACATCTATCCTCTATATCTATCTCTCGACATTTATCGCTCTAAATCTATCAATCTCTTTTCAACTATCTCTCAGCATCTATCCCTCTATATCTACACACTTTATACATCTATCCTCTATATCTATCTCTCTCAATATTTATCCATCTGTATCAATCATATCAACCATATCTTCATCTATCCATCTCTTTTCGACTATATCTGTACACTTTCTACATCTATCCCTCTAAATCTATCCATCTCTTTTCATCTATCCCTCTCTATCTATCCTCACTACATCTATTTCTATACACTTTCTACATTTATCGTTCTATATCTATCCCTCTCTATATTTATCCATCAAATTTTATCCATCTTTTTTCGTCTATACCTCGACATTTATCGCTCTAAATCTATCACTCTTTTCAATTATCCCTCAACATCTATCCGTCTATATCTACACACTTTATACATCTATCCTCTATATCTATCTCTCAATATATATCCATCTATATCAACCATATCTTCATCTATCCCTCTAAATCTATCCATCTCTTTCGACTATATCTGTACACTTTCTACATCTATCCCTCTATATCTACACACTTTATACATCTATCCTCTATATCTATCTCTCAATATATATCCATCTATATCAACCATATCTTCATCTATCCCTCTAAATCTATCCATCTCTTTTCGACTATCCCAAATTTCGGCTCAGTACCTAATTTATATCAAGTACAACGTTAAGGACAGTTTTGTATATTTTTGGAAAAAAACATGTTTTTACAATAAAAGTTAAAAAAATTTTCGGATATGACAAATGAAAAAAAAATAAAACTATTCTATAACATTCAAGAACATCGAAATTTATATTGGTTTGGCGGGAAAGTCTTTTCGGTTTTGTTTTATCTATTTTTTTCTCACATAACGCAAGAGTGCCTATGAGTGTTATATACCATATGATAGCCAAGACTTTTGTCTGTCCAACAATGCTAAGGTTTTATTTTTGTTCCAAAGAAAATGTATGAATATCTATGATTACCTGAGACAAATTGACATCACAGATTTTTGAGCTATTTTTTATCTTTTGTATGCAAAAAACTTAGGTATTCTATTTCCAATTGTGCAATATTGTAGAGCAATTTCAGCTCTAATACTTACCTTTTACAGAATATTTTTTCGTTTGATGGTTGCTGAGATATGACAATTTTAGTGAATGACACCACCAGAAAAATGGAAAATTTAGATTTTTGCGATTTTTTCGGTTTATGTATCAACTTTGAGCGATCATATCTCGCAGAACATAAAAGCATATTTTATTCTGTAAAAAGTATGTTATAGAGTTAGACCTTGTCTACAAAAGCCGCAATGCTATTGATTTGTGCACTGCCAAGATTTCAGGTATTTTGTCGATGAAAGTTGCCAAAAATAAACAAAAATAAATATTTTGAGTGTGTTTCATTTGAGCTATCGTAATTCAATATTTTACTTATAAATCCATCCTGCGAAATAGGTTAGAGTGGATGAAAAAGAAGTTATTGACAGTCTAACAGAGAAATGAATGGGCTATCCAACCGTATATAACACTCAAGAAAAGCTTTGCTCTGGATGAATAAAAATTGGCTTTCAAAAACCGAAAAGACTTTCCCGCCAAACCAATATAACAGTCTTGTCTAATCGAGATCTATCGATTGAGCAATTATACAGCTCATATATAATTTATACCGAATTTCATATCGACATTTATTACATGGCAGACATTTTCGGACATTTTTGCAACAAAACGTCTTTTTACCATAAATTTATCTATAATTTCTTCGGATATCGAATGTTGACTTCGATTACATATACGTGCCAAATTTCAGCTCTGTACATGAATTATATCGCGATTGACTGCGTGACAGACATTTTTGTACAGCGTCACATACATTAATTCTGCTAAAACTCATAACTCTTCTGGAACATCCAAGAATTCTAATTTTTTTTTGCGTTCACCTCTACTCGATACTGGATATCTATTGGTATATCATACATATCGATACTTACATTGAAACATATCTAATTGAAGCGTCTAATACACATATCGATGTCCATTCCAAATATTATATAAACAGATTCTTGGCCTGCTTCCAACATGAAACATCGTACATTTTTTATCGTCTGTCAAAATAAAATATTATACATTCTAGAGCCTGTTACCAAACGGTAAATTCATTGATTCTTTGGCTGGCTTGTTGGGCTTATTGTCAAACTGAAATATCATATACCCTTGAGCCTTTTTTAGCCAGATTTAAATGAAACATCATAAATTCTTGATCCTGTACTCAAAATAAAACCGTACACTCTTGATTCCGTTCTCAAACTGAACATCTACGTTCTTGAACCTGCTCTCAAAATAAAATATCATACACTCTTGATCCTCCCATCAAAATGAAACATAATATACTTTGATCCCGTTCTCAAAGTAAAACTTCATACATTCTTGATCATGTTCCCAAAAGAATATCAGATATTCTTGATCCTGTTCTAAAAATGTAACATCATACATTCTGGTACCTGCACTCGAAATAAAACATCATACATTCGTGATCCTGTTCTCAAAATGAAGCGTTTTACAATGAAGCCGTTTTACAAAACATTTTAACTCATTTATCCATTTTACAATTCATTTACAATCGATTTGCAACTTTATACCGATTTTACATTACAACTCATAAATCAATTTTACAATCGATTTACAACTCAAAAATCGATTTCATAATCCATTTACAATCGATTCGCAACTCATAAATATATTTTACAATCCATTTATAATCGATTTACAACTCATAATTCGATTTTACAATCCATTTACAATCGATTCGCAACTCATAAATATATTTTACAATCCACTTGCAATCGATTTACAACTCATAATTCGATTTTACAATCCATTTACAATCGATTCGCAACTCATAAATATATTTTACAATCCATTTGCAATCGATTTACAACTCATAGTTCGATTTTACAATCCATTTACAATCGATTCGCAACTCATAAATAAATTTTACAATCCATTTACAACTCATTATTCCATTTTACAATCCATTTACAATCGATTCGCAACTCATAAATATATTTTACAATCCATTTACAATCGTTTTACAACTCATAATTCGATTTTACAATCCATTTACAATCGATTCGCAACTCATAAATATATTTTACAATCCATTTGCAATCGATTTACAACTCATAATTCGATTTTACAATCCATTTACAATCGATTCGCAACTCATAAATATATTTTACAATCCATTTGCAATCGATTTACAACTCATAGTTCGATTTTACAATCCATTTACAATCGATTCGCAACTCATAAATATATTTTACAATCCATTTGCAATCGATTTACAACTCATAATTCGATTTTACAATCCATTTACAATCGATTCGCAACTCATAAATATATTTTACAATCCATTTACAACTCATTATTCCATTTTACAATTCATTTACAATCGATTTAAAACTCATAAAACCATTTTACAACTCATTTATAATCGATTTACAACTCATAAAATCATTTTACAATTCATTTACAACTCATAAAACCATTTTACAATTCATTTACAATCGATTTACAACTCATAAAACCATTTTACAATTCATTTACAATCCATTTACAACTCATTTTTCCATTTTACAATTCATTTACAATCCATTTACAACTCATTTTTCCATTTTACAATTCATTTACAATCGATTTACAACTCATTTTTCCATTTTACAAACTCAATTACAATCGATTTACAACTCATAATTCGGTTTTACAATCCATTTACAATCCATTTACAACTCATTTTTCCATTTTACAATTAATTTACAACTCATTCTTCCATTTTACAATTCATTTACAATCGATTTACAAACTCATAAAACCGTTTTACAATCCATTTACAATCCATTTACAACTCATTTTTCCATTTTACAATTCATTTACAACTCATAAAACCGTTTTACAATTCATTTACAATCCATTTACAACTCGTTTTTCCATTTTACAATTCATTTACAATCCATTTACAACTCATAAAACCGTTTTACAACTCATTTACAATCCATTTATAACTCGTTTTTCCATTTTACAATTCATTTACAATCCATTTACAACTCATTTTTCCATTTTACAATTCATTTACAATCGATTTACAACTCATTTTTCCATTTTACAATTCATTTACAATTCATAAAACCGTTTTACAATTCATTTACAATCCATTTACAACTCATTTTTCCATTTTACAATTCATTTACAATCGATTTACAACTCATTTTTCCATTTTACAATTCATTTACAATTCATAAAACCGTTTTACAATTCATTTACAATCGATTTACAACTCATTTTTCCATTTTACAATTCATTTACAATCCATTTACAACTCATAAAACCGTTTTACAATCCATTTACAATCCATTTACAACTCATTTATACATTTTACAATTCATTTTCAATCGATTTACAACTCATGGATCCATTTTACAATCCATTTACAATCGATTTACACATTTGAAATCGATTTTACAATTAAATAGTGGAATATCAAAGATCAACATTCAACAAAGATCTATGATCAACATTCAACACACATTCAAACATTCAGCACACATTCAGTCACATTCAACATTCACATTCAACAAATGATCAATATGTAAAAGAAAAAGTTTTTATTTTTTCATTAATTTTTATTTTTTTTTGGATAGGATTTTTCGCCATATTTGAATTGATATATATGCCAAATTTCAGCTCTTTAGGATTAATTTTTGATATACATGGATAGGGACGCACATTTTCATTTGCACGTACATGAGATTTGATATACACATTTAACCATGGCAAATATTTGTAAACAGATAACGGTAATCTTTCTTTCGATTTTCATTTTGCACTGCAATTTGCAGTTTGACCATCAAACAATTCAGGAATGTAAGTGTACTAAGATGACGTAATTTTGTAAACGTGGAAGGCGTTATACCTGTAATCGCGCCAAAGCGTCACAAATGCAAACAATGCCCTTATGCCACAATTCACGAGAGTCACCAATAAATAGTAACAAATAACAATAATGATAAAATATATAAAAACCCTATAAATATTCTCGAAAAAGTGCACTTTTACACCTTGGTCAAAACTCAATTCTTTACTTGAGATAATATCATTTTACGTAGATCGGATTTCTGAAATTTTGCTTCACTATTTGAGCAGTGCATTTGGGCTAATCATTTTTAATGAAATGGCAGTTAGCTACAAAATGAGTTGACTCATATACTGTATGAGTCGGATACACTGTATCCGGGTACAAATTTAGTTCCCCCCCCCCGTCCGACGGGGGGGGAGCTAAATATTTTATAAGGCGATTTTATTTAGTTCCCCCCCCGTCCTACACATTCGATTGCATTATTAAATTTCACTGTACATCAAACAAAGAATTTCTTTATTTAAAAACTTTTAAATGAAAACTTCTTTGTGTGATGTAGACAGTAAAAATTAAAACTCCGCAGACTTAAATCCATAGGGTCCCCCTATTGATTTTTTCACGAATTTTTCAGAAAAATGATTTTTCAATCCATAGGGTCCCCCTATTGATTTTTAGCAAAATTTTTTTCCGGAAAAATTTTTCTAAAAAATTTTTTGCCAAAAATCCATGGGGGACCTATGGATTGAAAAAATCATTTTCTGAAAAATTTGTGAAAAAAATCATTAGGGGGACCCTATTGATTTTTGTCGAAAAGTGTAGGATGGGGGAACTAAATAAAATCGCCTTATAAAATATTTAGTTCCCCCCCCCCATCGAATGGGGGGAACTAAATTTGTACCTGTATCCGATACACAGTGCACTCTCTTGTCTTTATAATAGAAAGTGACTGACGAGACAGACTAAAAAGTTATATTAAAAATAGTGCCGAATTTAAGTCGTTCATTATGTTTCATCATCCAAAATCGGAAGAAGAAAAGAAAAGAAATTGAAGAATGTGGATTAACATTAATTTATACTTATGTGCTTTACAAAATGGTCAAAGTTGCAGTGAATTATGGTTTATACAATATATTCATATTGGCTGTTAACATCTGTACGTCGGATAAATTGTTTCTCGATCAGGCTCTCGATTGTTTTTTTGATGAATGTCACATCGGGGCGGAAGTGCCGCTTCATTTGGCCGATTGCCTACAATAAAGGAAACAAATGCATCGTCACTGACGTAATTCCATAAATTTAAATGAGGAGAAAATACTTCCAAGAAAGAATATTGCATCAAAAAATTCTAACGATGCAGGTTCGCCTATTCAAAAGAGAGAAATCAAATTTCGAGTATTGAATTCGAATGAATCCTTGAGAGACGTGTAAGATATAATCGTTACAAGTATCATGTTATTCTTAGCTAGTTACACCACCAACCAGAACCCTGTAAGTATCTAACAGTTATTTTTACATTTGTCACGATTCCTCAATTCCAAGCGTGCTAACTCTTGGATACTATTGATCTACCTATATAAATGAAAATATTTACCTCATCGATGAGCTCGTTATGTTTCATCAATTTGCGTGCTTTCATAATTCGTACAAGAGCACATTCCATGAGATGCTTCCTGTCTTGCTGAAGTAAATTTTTAGTGTCGCCTGCAGGTCCTTGTTCCTGGTTTTTGGTCGACTGCTGCACTATTATCTTAAAACGCGACTTTTGCGAAGAAAAATTTGTGTTTAAACGAATCACTGCTGCGTCATTCAGCGAATTCTGAAAGAAAGCATAAAAAGAATAAACAGTATTTGATTTTGTTATGTAAAAATATACATAATTGGAAAGCAAGATTTTGGAATCAACGAATCCTTGAAGAAGTTTAATTGTCGTTTGCGAGGTGATTTTCAGCGTAGTTCCCAACTCGGCGATTGTGATGTTGTCTCGATTAGCGAATGCCAGAAGAATGGAAAACTGAAAAGTATAATATATTGTATACAAATATTTCCCCGGTTGCGTTAAATTGATCGAAATTTTCAAACAGTATCAGACAACTTGGTGCCTAAGTCGGAAATGTTATACAGAAGTTAACATATAAAATGTATCGTTCGTAAAAATTCCCAAGCGGTCAGAAAATTTTCGGATGGGTTAAGTATGTTTTTATGGATGCTTGTATAATTTTTCAAATATTTTTGGTAGGGGACAAAAAATGCAACCTAACCGTATATTGTATAGAATATAAGCATAGATCAAAACATACCTGAATCACATTCATTGTCACAGTGTACTGTTTTGCAAGGTACTTCAAACGAACATCCACTGAAAAATTAATCCTAGTCATGCTGATATTTTTAGACGAAACTTCTAACCTGTTGAGTGGTTGAAAAGCCAGTCAATTTTGCGACCAACGTGATTTCTGCTGTAGAATTTTTCAAATTCTAGCAGAAGACAATTCAAAATAGGCGGAGGTTCATATGTATTTTGCAGCTGATCGCTAGCAAGTAAACGAGGGCTTGAAAAGGGCCACGCTCCTGATTGCAGAATCATCGCATTGAATATGATCGATTGTTTGGCGGAGCGCTTGCTTTTATCCTAAACATGGTTATTGAAACAATGAACACGTCATCAAATCACATGAGATTGCAAATGAACATAGCTGGAGATTCTCAACCTTATAGAAAACTAATCATTTTTGTGGAGAGCCATTATGGTTACGGTTATTATTGTTCTAGTTTAAAGTATACGTTTACAACATTATAGAAAATTTAAAAAAGCCTCATAATTTTTGGGTCTATTTCACAGAAATTATCTGCCTCTCAAAGTAGATCCTAGCATATATACTTTCAATACTTTAATGGTCCTAAACCTGTGACCGAAAACTACAAACGTTAGAGCATATTTCCAGTAAAAATGTTAAAAATAAGAAATGAATCTATTTCCAAACGCTCGAATGGTGACACAACCTCAGGCGACAGTGTTCATTAGCTAACATTTCAAAGCTACAAACCTCGGAAAACTGCGTAGTCAATGTCGCGCTTGTTCCGATATCCGAATACATTCTTGATAGTTTGTGCACAAAATCGTGACCACAGGCTTCCTAAACAGTTTCGGTTAAAAAATATGATAGGAATTCATCTCACCTTCATCCTTATGATCATTTGTTCTTCTAATTGCAGGGCGTACGACAGACTTCCGATTAAGCGATAAGACAGCATCTTTTCGTATTGCTGAAAAATAAAATACTTGACAATTACCAAACTCTTACAGGAGAGCTATTCTAGAGAGGTGTTTTAAGTCTGGCTTGAGTTTTATATGTTAAGTGTTTTTTATTTTGAAAAGCATTTTCTATTTCGAAATCTACATTTCAACCATTTAAAGTAATACCAGTATTCATACCATATGATAATTCGTATCCGTTTTCCCAAAAGTTTCCGTGCAACTCTAATTCATTCCATATGAAAGTAACATTTTTGCGTTAGAACTCGGAAAATATTAGCCTACCATTTTGAATAAATCTTTGTCCTCAATATAACGGAAAACTATCATTGAGCTTTCCACTGCCGATTCCACTTCTTCATCCGTTAGTTTCGAACCCTTTCGCATGAGCGTGTCAATGTATCGATTGAGTATTTCTGGAGCCCTGATAGTTTGCGAAGGAGGTTCACGATGATTGACCACTGCTTGCAGTGACTATAAAAGTTAAATAGGTTAACCTTTTAAAATTTAATTTGTATTTTGTATCTAAAACATATTTTTAAATACATTAGGCAAGGCATTCATTACAAGCTTTATATCAGAAACTCGCCCAAGAATGCGGCTATACCTTTCACGTCAGTGGGCGTGTCGTCACTTTTACTCCATTTAAATCGTACCTTCAAAGCGTACCTGATCAAAAATTGCAGTAAAGTTTTGGTCTGATCCAAACACCTTGGCAATCTTTTCTGTGTATTCCTTATATAGATCCACGATTACACGAACAAATTCAGTTGGATCCGAAAGTAAATTTCCGCGTGACGCAGTAATCGACGACATTCCATCAAAAGCCCGTTTTTTCACGAATGCACCGAATTCTTCGAGTAACTTATCCAAGCCGTTAACCTTTTGCAGCAAGAAGTACATATGATGAAGGTCTAAAAATTTCGGAGGTTATTTTGAGTTGATCCACTGAAACACTTTAACGCAAAATCAAGAACGATTCTCTAATGGCTGACCAGAGTGACCATATGCTAGAATGGTCCAGCTAATTTAACTAACGGAAATGATAATAGCAAATGATCTACGGCAGAAGTATCCGTCCGAAATATATGCTCACTTTCTATGGTAAAAGGATTAGGAAATTTGCTCCAGGCATGAAATTTGAGCGAATTTTCCATTCAAATATAAATAGAAAATAGTGACTTTCTATCTTATACATTGGGTGTATTAATACCTTGTTGGTGGCATGAATCATTACATATGTAATCACGACAGACCGAGTTGAAGATACTTAATTGGCTTCTAGCGAATACATCGTAGCACAAGCGCATAATTTTAGGTTCTGTTGTCCGATGAAGCCACTTCAAGGCCAGGTCTGATTCGTAACCAATTTTAGCCAATACCTTAAACCTTATTTTGTATAGCAACTAAGAAAACGGCTATCTTATACAAGTTAATTTTTTGTCACAACTGTGCACAAGCAAAACGTAAAGCACCTATTGATTGAAATTAAGCCTATATTCAAACAAGAAAATTACAAAATAAAATATGTCATGACATAACAGTTACGAAAAACTCTCAAATGAATGCTTTATTTCTAATACCATTAAGACCTCTATATAAAATCTGCATAAGGAATCATAAACATACCCTCTCCATATAAGCGCTGCAATCAAAACGCGTAAAATTGTTCCGGACAAGGGACTTAAAATGTTGTAGCGACTGTTTGAGGAAAGGCCTTTCAAAGTTTTTCACGTAGAGCTGAAAGCAAGAAAAGTAAAACAAATTTATAAAAATGATTGTTTACTTCAATAACAGGCGATTCTGCAACTTTGCGTTTGTGAGTCAGACCTTCCACTGCATGATTTTGCATCAACATTTCCGGAAATTGTTGATCAAGCTAAAATAAAGGCGTATTGTATTATTACGGAGTATAGTAATATAGCCAAATGAAAAATTTTTAATGATAAAAGAGTGGATTAAGTATTATTTTCAGATTAAATTTCTATTTGAAAATTGCTCGGTGATAGTTTGTGTAACGCAATTTATACCTGAGTAGATGTTTGTTTCAAAAGATTTAGAACGAAAATATAACTGATTATTACATTGATGAATTACAACTGATTATTATTTAACTAACTATCCCAATGATGATATATTTAGTGCTGACACCGAAAAGAAACACTTACCATCACTAAAGAATTGATATAATCTTTGCATAGTTGCATGTCCGACTGCTGCATTCCTTTGCGATTTTTAGTAATAATTTGGATTGCGATATCGCTAAGACGCATAGAAAGTCCTTTCTGTAGTCGTTCTTTCCATATAGAATATGCGCGCTGAAATATATAAAAACATAGGATTCATAATAGAGCCCTGATACGACGTCAGCTAAATATGTGCCGGAACGACTAATTCAAATCTGGGATTCTGACAGGAATTTCCCTTAAAAATAAAGAAATATCATTTTGTGTTTAAATTTTTATTGCACGGAACTCCAGCGCCATCCCACCGATTGACGTCATTTCAAGATGGGTCTAAAACATACGTTTGCAAGTGGCATTTGTCCATCCAATTGCTTGTTAAGGCAACTAAATATAGTATTTGTATAAAAATATGTCAAAAAGGAAAAAATATACATTAACAGCTGATGGAGATGCTGACAAGCTTTGCTGAATATCAGCCAATCCCCAGTGTACTTTAGAAGGGCACCGGATAACACGTTGATACGACAGTCAAGGTAAGACAATGTTCGTAGGTCGCTGAACATCTAAACTTTTTGATCTTAACATCTAAGCTAGTTTGATCTATTAAGTAGAGTAAGCTACAAAATCGTGACTGTGAGTAGCGTCGAAAGTGCGGCAGTTATTCTTTATCACTAAAAACCGCTCCTATATTTTTTGCTTTTCCGCTTTTTCCCGATAACTAAATTAACATCCTCTTCATTCCGCTACAAGTTATTGTGTTAAAACATTGATTGCTCACTTTGCTGATGTGATATTCGATCAATCGCTCAATTCTGTCGTAAAGAAGCAGTCCTTCCTCACAGTCCATAACGGCTTGAATGTCGCTAAAATTTCGATATTGAATTCATATCAAATGAAACAATTAACTAACTTAAAACAGGATTGCCATTCACGTTTGTTCATCGAAGCACCAGTAATAATGCTCTGGACGACGTTCAGGATTCGACGAAAGTATTCATCCAACCTGTGCACGGGTGCATAGACGCGAGGCGTGCGAAGCATCTCTCAACTAAAACTAAAGGAAATCAAGTTTATGCATGCAGTCACTTATGTCAGGCTAATGAGAATCCCGTCATATTTCATGACAATTGAAATTCATCAAGCCAAAATTCACCGCAACGTCACATACAAGACATGAAACTCAAACATGCAAACTACAAACGAAACAATGTCGTATTTGGGGTGAGTTGGATTTACAAGTTAGTTTTGGGAACAAAAGAGGTTACAGCAAAACTTTTTATGATCAAACGAAAGACACTCACGCACACCGTGTATAGTGCACTGTGTACTATACTCTGAAAATGTGACGGCAAACCTAATGCTGAACAAAAATTGTCTTGAGGAACACTTTCGTGACACTTTCATGTCACTTTACTAGAGTAAAGAGACACGAAATTGATCCAAGTTACCGAAAATTCTAGTAGTCATTTCGAATGTTTAGAGAAAGAAAATTTTTGGTTTGGGAAAAGATTGGCAAAGATTAATTAGTACAACTCAAACAAACGATACTCAGGCGTACATTGGAAATATGACGGAGAACCAACTTAAACAAAGAGATCCCAAATGAACAAAGGATTGAATCTATGCTTTTCGGCAACCGAAAACTTCGTCTGTCTGTTCTTTCGAAATCATTTTATTTCTTAAAAGTTGTTTTAATTCACAGAAAGTAAAAAAGTAATGAGAAACGTACCGAGACATAGGAAAGGGGATTTGCAGACGAGTTTTGCGACAAGAATATTAAAGAAGGCAATCTTTCAGCAATCAATTCTAAAAGGAAACGACACTTGGGTTCGTTTGTTCAAATATTTACGATCGCTGATACCTGCCAAAGGGGTAAAGGACCGCTAATTTTAAATTTTCCTGGTGATCTCTACAGAATCGCTTTGTCCCTTTCGGATAAAAACGGTCACTTAGGAATAAGTGAAAGCAAGCGCTACATTTTTATGTTCGATGCCGTAAAAGCTTTGATATAAAATCGCATACAACGCAACAGTAGGCATGTATTGTCATAATCGCGAAATTTATTACACAAAGTCCCTTCAGTGTCATCAAATTAACAATGATCAAAATTACATAGCATTGAACAAAGTGCTAGCCAAATCGTCAGAACCGAAATGAAATGGAGCGTAGCAGCAAAGGCTGTTCTGAACGTCGTAAATTCTAACACTGCCGTTAATATCGCCGACGCAAATCTGGTTTCCTGAAAGTCTTTAAATTTTCAGCATTAGATGAGTTAAATCTCCTCATAAATTTTAATACCTTAACCAAGACTACTACATATAAGGCGACAAGGCCAAATGCGTGTCTCAATATCGAGATAACAATTGAGATAGAGTTATGAAAGTTCTGCCTTAAGTCTTAAAGGTTCTGATTGAAACTAATCTCGGTCTAGTTTAAGCAATTTTTTAATTTCTCAGTCTACACAAGATAAAACCAGTATGGATGCATGCTTGACTAGAAATGAGTTAAAAGCAGTACGGAAAACGTTTTCCTAGAAAAGTATTGGTTATAGGTCAGCACTTAAGACTCGAAAGCCGCGATCAAGATAAGTTATCATTAAATTTACCTGTCCTCGTCCACATCATTTTGGCAAGAGCGTTATCCATGGCGATAACAGATACCGGTTCGTTTTCATTAAGTTTGAGGTTCCATAGGTTCAACTAAAAGAAAACTACCTAATAAGGTAACAATGTGACAAATCACTCACGGTTCCATCGGCGCATGCTGAGCTGAATACTTCCGCTTGACTTGGGGACCATTTGACATCGACAACAAAGTGCTTGTGGTGGAAAGTTCGCAAAGGTTCAGACGAATTTTCTTTCTGGGAATAAACAGCTATGAAACGTGTTATCGGTTATGAAACATAATTGTTGGAGGAAGATTTTTCGAGTAAAAAAGGGAACAGTTTTTGGTCCAGATACCAATAAAGACTGAGCGGATTGAGGTAAAGATATTTCGACGAAACAAGATTCTTGCTAAGAATTCCGGTCTCTGGTCACTACACATAACTGTTTATGCTATAGTAAAATTTCAAATCACTTACATTCAAATTCCACAATTTTACAGTGAAGTCGAAAGATGATGAGAGGCAGATCGATGTCAAGCCTGAGGAGTTCAATATTTCACTAACGTGTACGGCAGATATTGGTAAATCATGTGCTAAACATTAAAAGTGCAGGATAATGCGAATATTGAAAAAAGATTCTACCATAAAAGTGTCGATCCATTTCGCCGTTGGAATGTCTATCACCGATGTAAATTGAATTTTCGGATCCCACCACCATTTTGCTCGGAGTCGACGGACAAACGGACATACTGATCGCTTGTAACTAAAATATTTATTGTCTATTTTATCGGATAAAATTTGTGATAAAAATGGGATAATAACAAATTTATGAAACAAATATAGAAATCATTTTTCAAATAAATTGGTAAAATTTCGGTAATGGGTAATATTTGAGCAAAAATGGTCCAGAGAGGTGAACATAAGCATGCACCTTAGGCTAGATAAAGAATATGCTGTTTAAACCTGATCGTTGAAACCTAATTGCATAATTCTGTTTTCGTCTGAATTAAACAACTTTATGGATTTTAGAGAAATGTAAAAGTTAAAATTCCTATTCGAATTTTTCTGCCGAGACCATACCATTCTATCGTTAACTGTCGACGAAGCCTCAGTATTGGGGTTGTAAGTCAATTGAATCGATTGCAACGGCACCCGAAATCCACTATCTATCGACCACGAGCACATAAGACCGTCTCGTGAGAGGGTGACCAATTCCATGTTGTTGAGCGGATCTTGCATCATGAAGCAAATCGGCTGCACGTGCATATTCTTGTTGGATTTGTAGGATTTTGTCTGAAATATAAAAATGGCATCATATAAAAATTTTTTATAAAAGTTTTTACATTGTAGAATTGGTTTTATAACCTGAAAACTGGAATTATTTTGCGCCATAAAACCATAGTACGAGTTAGAGAAAGTCCGTTATTTGGTATTGTTTATCATAGTTGTACCGTTCATAAAAACGGTTCACATCACAGCTTCCAGTAAATTCGATTTTATTAGAAACATCCAAAGTGAACCTCAAAATATTCAACTGAAATCAATAAATATCGGAATAAAAGTCAAGTACCTTGCAAACTGGATTCCTTTGGTTTATTCGAACATCCCATAAACATATCTGGCCTGAGTAGCAACCACCGAAAATCACGTTTGGTTCTTGCGAGTCCAGAATCATACTGGTTAGCCGAGATGGAGCGTGTAAAATGTTTCTAAACCGGTCATGGTTAAAACACCAAAATTCTAACTGTAATGTTGCCGATGAAATGTGCAAGTAACTTTTTATTGTGGGGGCATAGTTATAAGCTATTATTATGAGCAAAGAGGAACCAAAAGTATGCCAAATGACACTTTTTTCCCCACAATTTTCCCAATTAATTCGGTGCCTGGAATAATATAGTCAGCCGAAACTTTAATAAATAACTGTAGATGGGAAATGCCGTTTTTCACAGTTACAAATTACTAAGCAGGCGATGCTGTAGTTTTATAACGTTAGTCACTTGAAAAAGACAATGTATTACAATTACTTACTCCGGGACTGTTTCGCAGTTTAGATTCCATAATGCTATAATTCCAGGAGGCAAAAGCGGGGAACTTGGGTCATGGTCGTAACCAGCGGCTATACGTTCTTGAGAGAAACGAGAATAATCCAGGCTTTGTACGAACCGATTATTCAACTGATTGTCGTATAGGTGGCATTTGAGTTCTATTGCTGGCTTGCTTGAAGGCCGGTAGTCATATGTCACGTCGACATCTTCCATTTCTGTAACCAAGCGTGTTAATGGGACATATCAATTGAAATTGCGTTTTTTATTTGTCATCATTTTCAATTTGCGAGTTAAACAGATTGGGTCCCGACGCGATCTCCCTGAATTTACAGTATATGCATTTAAATCCAATGTATTGACAAGGTAAAACTTTTTTATGACTCAACAAAAAAACTACCTTCAGATTCATGCTCAGCGCATCGAAATTGACCAGAAAAAGTGTTTTTCAGGCTTTTAGAAATTTCGGAATTAAAATCCATGATACCCCTATGGCTTCGAAATTTTCAAAAAAACCATAGGGGGTATCATGGATTTTAATTCCGAAATTTTTAGATGTCTAAAAAACACTTTTCTGGTCAAGTTCGATGTGCTGAGCACGAATCTGAAGTTGGTTTTTATGTTGAGTCTCAAAAAAATTTTCCTAGTCAATACTTTGGATTTAGATGCGTATATTGTAAATTCAGGGACCCAATCCGTCAGGACCCCAATCTGTTTAACTCGCAAGTTGAAAATGATGACAAATAAAAACGCAATTTCTATTGATATGGGCCAATAATATTGAAACAGGAAGAATGATACGGAAATTAGCCGACTCTAAAAAGAACAAGAAATGTAATGATGAATATATTGTCCGGCATGATTTTGTGAAAGCAAAGCGATGCCTGGCATAAAGTAATTCTAGATTGTTCACTTCGCTTCGGTTTATATCATGGCAATGCGTTCACAACTTTTCTTGCTAGCAAAACGATATGATTGTATCTTTCGTTGCGAATTTTGCTTTACCCAAATGATTTTCAAGCCCCATCCTTCCACATTTTCACAGAAGAGTTGATTTGGCACAGAGGGAATAATTCATTAGCACAGCTCCTTGGTTGTGCTGTTCTCATTTTCCCATACATGTTCTCCATGCAATGGGCCATTGCTTCTTCAAAGTTCGGTTCTGATTATAAACTGTATTACATAAAACAATAATAAAGCTTATTCGTGTAACTGAAGAGGCTCTTTTTTGTTACTGATTTGGCATGTGGCGTTGTGTAAAAACCCTTAAAAGGGCATATATGAAGCTTTAGGTTTAGGCTTAGCCTTAGGCATTAGGCTGAGATCCCCTTTTCAAGGGTAAAGCCATAATTATTGTTTGAATGTGGCGGAAAATATTTGAAATTAGTAACAGAAAAGAGCCTCTACAGTAACATCGAAAAGCCTCACGTAAAACAATGGACTTCTACAGTCAAAACCCATGGAAAAATTCCGTAGAATATTTGCTTCGCAAATTATCGGTTAAGGTTTCTGATCGTTCAAAATTTAGTTTCAAATTAAAACTTAACAGACAATTATTTCACAAAGCTTTGATCTTAATTTGTAATAACAGTAGTATACCTATTGGCGGTGCTGGCACACTTTTGCGCAAATCCGCTTTTTGTAAAATTATACATATTTAGCCAAAAAATCCACTTAAATCGTACAAAATCTGCAATTTTTACCTTCATTTTCGTTAAAGTTACCAAAACTTTCCTTAATACTTGTTAATAGAAATCGTGAAATATCATCACATTTTTGTAAAAAATGTGATATTTCATATTTTGACTTATCATAGATAGAAAGTGATAAAAGACGACTAAAAATCAAAAAATTTAGTGGTAACGAATCGTTATCCCTATCTATAATTGAACAAAAAACTATTATAAATATAGCAAATATATTCTTACTAACTTTTAATCTGATTTTGGGATTATCTTAAATCCCGAACCAAGTTTTAGCGCAGTTAAAAATTCTTGATTTTCTTTAGTTAGCTTAAATTTTCGTATAGATTTTGTTTTTAGGTGCTTATTATTATGTACTACTTGTTTATTACTAGATTCACTATCATTATTAACATTAAGTAATTCAATTTTTTCAATATTTTTATTGCTTTTCGGAATTGTACTTTTAGTATTTCCAGTAAAAATTACTAAGGTCATTTATAAGTCAAAAATATTGCATATTATTCTTGATCTAATGATGTTATTGACGGAAATTCTCTTAAATTTACTTTTCTTCTACCACTACTATGTGGTACACTTTGTTTACTAAAAGTTATCAATTCCAAATTATCAGTTAAAACTTTTTCTTCAATAAGTTTTTCTATCTCAACGAATTTTCTATCTTTTTTCATTCTTAACATTATCTTTGGAGATACTATATAAAACAGTGATCTAGCTATAAAAACATATACTAATGTTACACATACAGTAACATAGATTCTCCAATATTTAATCCAAAAACTTTCCCAAAAGTTTTATATCGGCTATAATTTCATGAGGAATCATAGAATTTTGCTCATTTTCTTCAAGTTCAATATCAACATTTATTTATTTTATTTATTTGCTCTTCTTGGAGCGTTGGGTATATGTACATGTACAATAAAGTCAACAATTACGATGTCATAATGCAACAAGTGATACCAGAACAAAACAATCACATTAAGCGAAGACAACATATCTCAACAATGATAGTGTATGACAAGCCAAGTCATTTAGGGGGAAGATTTCTTGGATTTCTTTTGTACTAATTAAATTGTGAAATTCGTTGGGGGATGTTTTCCGAATATTTTTCCAAATTTCAAATTTTTGGCGCAAATTTGAATTTTTATTGCACATTTTGCTATTTTCTACAACATTTTGTCAAAAAATTGAAAAATATGCTAAAAATTGGCGAAAAATCGATCAAAAATCCAAAAAATTCAAATTTTTGGCCAAAATTTTTTGGCGCCAATTCAAAATTGGTTTAAATTTTCATAAATTTTCCCAAATTTTGCAAAAAAGTCCTTAAAATTTTAGCCGCTCCTTCGGCGCGGCCACGAAAAGGTAAGTCCCCTCCCTCAATTAAGTCCCCCCTCAAATAAGTCCCCCTCTAGGCCCCTTACGAAACAATAAGTCCCCCGGGGGACTTATTAGAGGATTTACGGTATCTCAACAATGATAGTGTATGACAAGCGAAGTCATTTAGGGGGAAGATTTCTTGGATTTCTTTTGTACTAATTAAATTCT